>JARYGA010041682.1:0-84030 GCA_030545235.1 Helianthus tuberosus
AGAACACTCGGAACACTCGGACCTTTGAAAAGGAGTTTGAACTAAAAACTCGGAGTTAAGAGCAATTTAACCAAAACTCGGAACAGAGAATTCTTTACCTCGGACTCTTGAACTAAAAAGAAAAGTCGGAATAGGTTGATTAGAGTATAAACCTCAGACAAGGTTTCAGCAACCAGTCTCCGGAATATCTCCCTAGTGTGACTTCACACTAGTTCACCAAAACCCCGGAAACACAAACACAGAGTTTTAAAACTCAGACAAACCTTTTTGGATCAAAACCCTAGATCTCCAAACCAACACAGCCGACGAACAGCTTCATTTTCTTCAAGTTTTCTCCAGAATCTTCAAGTCTTCAGGATGTTTGGCGGAAACAAACATCAAATCAAGAGCAATGGTGATTCGGAAGGCGGTTATACCATTCCGAATCGGTAACCATGCTCTGATACCACTGTTAAAGCACCGGATCGATGACGAACATCAAACATTGCACTTGATTCAAGACATGAAGAACAAAATATGAACAAGATAGAAATATGTAGAAGATGAATCTCTTTTGTCACACCCCCAAAATCCACGCGCGGAGTATCACCGCTTGGAGGTGTGACATGACCAGGATCGAGCCACCAATCATATTGAACAACATAATTAAGTAAATAAAACCAAACACAATACGATTGGTGACCAAAAGGAAGTAAACCGATTTTAGGTTAACAGCGGAAGCATAAAACGTAAGTTCAAAACATAAGTTCACAGTTCATAAGTTTAAAGTCTCAAACATAAGTTCCATAGGTTTATAAAGTTCAATTATTAAGTATGGGATATAACAACCCATGTTCCACAACAACCTCCTCCTCGTGCAAGCTCCCAAAAGCATCTAGCGACCTGTAAGGCATGTAACAACGAGTCAACAACAAAGTTGAGTGAGTTCACGTTTGGTTGTTTAGTTTTAAGTTGTTTCTGAAAAACGTGGTTTGACTTTCGTTGGCTTATTTGCCGTGGGGGTTACCCCGTAGTTGAAAGTATGTTTAACCATTTCTCTTTTTCTTTACCCAATCCATAACCATGATCAGTGGGGGTTTTCCCCGTTTGAACTACTAGACGGAATGATATCGACTGCTACGCAAATAAGTTGTGCCCTATATCAGTGTCTATCATCACTGACAATCTGCCATAGTCCATTAGTACACGCCCGTCCGACTGGCACGGTGTGAGGTTTGTTAAACCTAATAGCGCTATTAACTAATGACCCGCTCGCCATTGGCCTCGGCGATTAAGTCGATATAAATTGAGGGACTTCATGATAGAGTTTTGTCTAGCTAGTTTTAAGGTTGTTGTCCTGCACCAGGAGGACGAACGTACGTATTCTGCACCAGGAGAATTCGTAGGATTAATAATGGCATCCGCTCTATGGAGGATGGCCGTACATATCCTACCCAAGGAGGATATGTAGATTTAGTTTTAATTCTTTAACCCATTCCCAAACCACCGGGAATCCCATGCCTTAGAAAGTGTGTGAACTCACCTCGGTTTGCTCGGTTAGATTCTCAATATAGTTAACAGTCAAGGTCGGTCAATCGCGTCCTAGTATGATTTATCAGTTAGTCATTTAGTGGCTTTCAATTAGAGCACAAAGTTCCTACACGTATCTATCACACAACATGCATCACTGTAACGGTTTATGCCCATCTAAGTTTCCCGTCCATTCCCCACTCAAAATCAAACATACGATAATGCACATAACATATATAACATGTCAAATCATTCACAGATAGCATACTCGACATTTAGACACGCAAGTCACAACTTATGTCAATTCAGCATTAATACTCAAAACCGGCTGTTTTCGGACATTTAAATAAAATAGTTAGATTATTCCAAAAATTCCTAAATTTTTATAGAATGTCATAAACGTTCCATATTTTATTGTGTAAAAATATCGGGGTCCGGTTCATCACCAATATTTTATAAAAATTCATATTCGGGACTGAATTCAGATTTATGTATTTCTGACCACAGTCCACGAAACAATTTATTAAAAATTCATCGTAAGTCCGATTTGCGAAATTCCAGTGGGGTAATTACAAATACTTCAGTTATCATCTACAGTAAAATTTTCATGGTCCGATTTATCACAAAACTCAGGTTATGACTGAAAGTACGACACCCATTTATTGCTGTCAAAATTCAGCTTAAGTAGCTGTTACAAATTAACACTTTAAAAATAGTAAACGAAGTCCAAAAATTACGATTCCGGTGCCATTAGAACCGTATTTCATAATAACATATTTTAGATTCAAAATATCGATTTTTCGTTGAGGTTAAGACCTATTTACAGCCAACAGAAGTGGGCTGTAAAAGTTAGACAGATTCTGATTCTTTTGTGTTTAACCTTCTAAATCGTGTTCGATCGATTCCTTTAACAAGTTTAGTGACCACAACAACATGACACATTAATATTAATCAGCAAATCATCAGATAATCAACAAATAATCATAATCACACAAGATCTACATGATTTATACACCTAACTTTTCTTTATCCACCCTTTATCACTTTATGTTTAAGATTAATGTAAGTTCTTTAGTGTTTCATGGATTTTCATCATCGAACATCTATTAACCACCTAAATACCATAAAGAATGAACGGATCTAAGTTCTTACCACTAGCACAAGGCTAGGAGAGTTCGAGTGTAGAAAAGTGGTGGTTAAAAGCGAATAGAGAAGGTCCTTCCACTTCCGAGAACACCAAGCTTCGTTGTATGCACTATGACACCTTTGTATGTTCTTAGATTAGTGAAAGATGATTGAATGGTGATGATGGTGGGGGAGTTTGAGTTCAGCCGATTGCAAGAGAGGAAGGAAGAGAGAAAGTATGTTGGGTGTTGAATGGGAATGATGAAGTTATGGCCTTACATGTTCTCTTATAACCCATTTAAACATTTTAACCTATGGATATTGTGTTCCATATCAACACAACAACTTAAATAAAGTAATAAAAAGAATGTGGGGATGTCCCCCACATCTTGTAACCGTGGAAGGAGGGGGGGGGGGGTATGGGGTTGGGATGCAATGGTAAAGTAACTAATTTGGTTAGGTTCTAAGGTGTTTAGTTAGTATTAGTATGTGTTATGTAATATATGGTGTATTAGGGTGTTCAGGGACCCAAATTAGCTCAGAAAAATTGTAACAATGTATTGGACAATATTTTTGTGTTTCGGGTAAAGTCCAGTTGTTCGGTTCGATACTGTTCCGTTAAACCGCTTAATTAATCCGTAAAGCGTCCTACTTATATATTTTGTAACGTTTTTACTTTCTAACACTTAAGAAAATATAACGGACTATTTAGTGACTTATCTGTATACTATTGGTATATTACCAAATACGTGTAAGCATAACACAGATATCAGAAAGCAGTTAAGTAATTCCACGCAGTCGTCAGACACTTTAATTATCATTAATAATTTGTACGGAATACATGGGATTTTGAGGGTTGTCACATCTTTATTGATGAATCAGTCATCACAGATTACACAAACCAAAGGAGTATACATCATCTTCTACAAGCTGGTTTAGATCACAAAGATCTAAACCCTAGCTTTCTCTCACTAACACATAGTCTCTCTCTCTCTAGAATTCACACCAGGAGAATCAAGTTGTGAGAGGTGCACCAAGCACTCAAAAGTTGATCGATTTGCCTTCATCCATGGATGTGTGCCCTAATCCTATACAACACATATATATAGACTAGGACTAAACTCGGACAAACAATCTACACCAAAACCCTGACTTTTGTCCCTAACATAAACCTCTGACCTTTTTCCTAGACATAAAACTTGGACAAAATGTCCCTAGGATAAAGTTGGGACTATCTTTCAAGACTTGTACAATAAAGACCCTAACAATTGGAAAGCATGCACTTATCACCCAAAGTGCACTAACAAACTCCCCTTGGTCTTCATGTGGTCTTGAATTCTTCATTATCGTTGACTTTAACTTGGACTTCTGCTTCGGTTGACCAGAACTGATAAGCGACAGTTACCCAGCAGGAACTGCACTTACAAAAGGTCACTCAGAGGTATACCTTAAACATGTTGACACATTTAACCCCTGTAGTTTGTAATCTCTCACTTTCTTTCATAATTAGCTTCGTATGATCCATGATTCATTCGTTTAAGGGTATAAACATCATGTAGGGTTATTGTAAAGTATATTTATCCATTGTTGACATTTTGAACCCTTATTTTCACATACTTTCCTTGTTTGTCAACTTTAGTCCTTCTACAGTAATCTTTTACACGTTTAAAGTTCATGACACGTGTCGATATTATATTGGACATGAAATTACGAGGTGTTACAAAAAGGTATGTGGGGGAATAGTGCCAGACTGCTAACTGGACAAATTACAATTTTATCACAGTTTAAAATTACGAATATGCCCCTGTTTAAAATTACAGTTTTGCCCCCCGGTTCAAAATTACAATATTGTCATCTCTTTAGCTCGTGACAAATTACAATTTTACCCCAGTTCAAATCCCCTAGTTCAAAACTACAATATTGCCATCGTTTTAGTTTTTTTAGCAAAACTATGTAAGTGTTTTGTTTTAAGTGCTTGACTCGATTTAATTTTTATTCGTGCCAGATAGCTGCCTAACACTCGCTCATTGGTCGTAACAAATTACATTTTCCCCCCAGCTTAACATTACAGTCTTACCATCGTCTTATCTTTTTTTTTGGGTAAATTACACTTTTCGTCCTTTATGTTTGTATGGGATTGCAATGGATAGCCTTTAAGTTCAATAATTACAGTCACAGTCCTTTATTTGGAAAACACATTACACCTTAGGTCCTTTGGTACTAACTAGGTTAAAATTTTAAGTTAAGTTTGATCATGTGAGTTGCACATGAGGGTAGATCAGTAATTTTCCTTGTTTTTTAAAATATATTATAAATATACTTAAACCCTATCTCTTTCTCTCAAGCTATCTCTCTCCATCTCTCTCTCTCTCTCTGTTTTCAATAACCAGACCCCTAAATCATCCTTCTGCTAAAAAAACCAGCCGGAATCACAACCGCCACCGGAAACGGCAGAAACGCTACCTTTCCTGCAAGCAAATCTCAAATCTACAACAACACTCATCTAGTCTATCGTCTTCAACCACACCGCAATCGCCGTAGCTACTGCTGTCGTTTCTGCCTTTGGCTCACCTTTATCCTCCAGGCGATCGATTAGAAAGGAAGTGACGTCGATGACGGATCTATTCCGGTATTCATGATGCCGAAGAAGAACACGACGAGATTGAAGGCGGTTGTGGCGGCTAGTGGAAGAATTGTGGATGATAACAGTGGTTCGAAATCAGATCTGAAAAATACGAAGGTGAAGGTGAACAAGTCCAAAATCACATCAACTTCCGTTTTTTATACCAACCGGATAGAACAAGTTAACACACACTCTCCAGCACTTTGACCAAGTCAAAGGGTTTTTCTTCTAGCTCCATCTTGCTAGCTTCAATTTTACTTGTGTCAAGAATAGAGTTTAGTAAACCTGCAACAATTTTATGCTTAGTTAAACATTTTTCAAAGTGTTGTATAATTTGTGTAGATTTAGATCGGCCTGTTGTTTAATTTGAGTTGATTTAAACGAACTCAGTTGATTTTTTTTTACCCAAATCACTTTGAAGAATGTCTGAGGAAGAGACAGGTTTATGGTGTTTTTGGGCTTGGGAATTGAGGGAGCTTATTGAATTGGGGAAGAAATGTTATATATATATATATGCAATTTTTTTAGTTTTATTTATTAATGAATATTTTAAATAAAAACATAAAATGACCAGAATACCCTTAATTGGATAGACATAACTAAAAATTTTAATTTGGTTAGTGTTAAAGGACGACAGGTGTAATGTGTTTTCTAAATAAAGGATTGTGACTGTAACTATTGAAGTTAAAGGCTATCCATTGCAACCCGCTACAAACATAAAAGATGAAAAGTGTAATTTACCTTTTTTTTTCTAGCAAAACTATGGTAGTTTTTTAATTGGTTAAGAAATACTCAGCCTAGCGCCCTGCAACGCAAACGGAGCATAAAACTAGTTCATGTTCAAATTCGATTATTTAAGGACCAAATTTGACAAAACCCAAAAGTCGAGGGGGAAAACATACAACTTCAAAACATTTACGAACCCGACCCGTTTATATCAATAATAAAATATGACACACACACACACACATCAAATAAATCGATTGATCCGTTGCTTCTTCTCCGGCTGCAAACCCTAATTTCAAAAGAGGAATTATTCTTACAGCTCGATAATATGTTCTTCAGAGGGTAAGATTCCGTTCGTATTATTATTCATCATCTTCCGAATCCTTTTTAATTTTTGTTATTTCTAGATCAGCGTATACGGTTACGTATCCACAAGTTTTGATAATTAGGGTTTGATATTTCATATGTTTGTGCGTTTGATTGATACTGATTGTTTTAGTTAATTGATTAAGGTTGATTTGAATTGACCTAGAATTTGACTTTTTAATTGAAACTGTTAGTTGTTGAACCTAATGTGTTTTGAATGTGGAATTGATATGAATTTTGTTGTTTTAATTATCATATGTGTGTAAATTGTGGATGGATGAACTGTGTTGAAGATAATTTGTGGTGAATAGATGAGCTAATAATGATATAATGAAGTCATACACCTTTTTAGTGATGGACCTTATTGCTATGTAGTTAATATCAGTGATATATCGGTTATCGGTCCCCTGCCGAGATATCGGTGCAAAATATCGGTACGGTACCGACCGATATTTGACCAAGAGTTAACTGTCATTTTCGTCCCTGTGGTTTGTCCAATTATGCCAATCGAGACCAAATTTCAAATTTGTACCATTTCGTCCTTGACATTCTTGAAGCATGTTAGTTCCGTCCAAAAAACTTAGGTTTATTTGAATAACTGGACAAACCACAGGGACGAAATGACAGTTAACTCATGTTTTTTGGACGTAATTGACATGTTTCAAGAATGTCAGGGACGGAAATGGTGCAAATTTGAAATTTGGCCTGAACTGGCATAATTGGACAAACTACAGGGACGAAAATGGCAGTTAACTCTTTGACCAATGTATTACCGATTTTCTCGATATCAGTACCTTTCTTCTTAGTTCTACCATTCGTTTTTCTTCTTATTGTTGCTATTAGTGTTTTAAGTCTTAATTGTTAGTTATTAGTGTTAAATTTTAGTGTTTTAAGTCTTGGTCAATTCCTACTTGCTACAATTGTTAGTGTTTTGGAAGTTGCAAAAGGTTAATTTGTTAATGGTAGGAGAGTAGTATACTGAATTGTCAGAGTTAAATTGTTTTATATATAAATTTACATGATGTTAAAATTACCAATATCCCACCGCGATAACAGGTATATCAAATATTGGTCCTTGACGATATCCGATTTTTACCGCATGAACTACTTAGCCTTATTGTAACCAAAAAATAGAATTTAATGGTGCGATTAATTTGTTTTGAGGTAATGGCAAAAAGATGGTTACGAATTTAACTGGCACATATTTTCTTTATGCTGGTTAAATTGAGTATGTATTCTGCATTATTTTAGAGGAAGTTGATGTGTAGAAGTTATGTAAGAATTGATTGATATTATTAGTTGTTTAGCTCTAGAATATGCTATACAACCTTGGTTTAAAATGCGAGAGACGCACAAAAGCGACGAGGTCTAAAACCGAGACGCGAAGCGCAAAAGCGGTGGGCTTTTCATACCCGAGGCGCAAGGAGATTATATAATTTTTTATATATCTTGTAGGTTTTTAGCATTCCTTATCCAAAATATAGCCATAAATAAGGTTTATATATGCTTTTACCTACATCTACAAACCAAAAAACCTATAGTACAACACTTTGATGCATAAAACAACATACAAAACACCCAACGTACACAAGGCGCGCGCCTCGGACCCTAAAAACCCAAAATTTGCGCTTTTCTTGCGCTTTGTGGAAAAGGCGCGGCCTGGCGCGCCTCCGGTGACATAAGGCGCTGAGGCGACGCGCACTAGGCGCGCTTTTTAAAACCCAGTATACAACACAAACTTTATGAATTCTCCCAAAATAATCAATTGAACATATCAGTAGATGAAGAAACCCATAAAAGTCACAATAATTAAAAAATTAAATGAAGAAGGAAGTTCAAACTAGGTACTCAAAGGCGCACTCAAGCTGCAAGGTACAAAAAAAGTGCATGCTCGAGACAAAAAAAATACAATAATGAAAGAGGTATATAATAGACCTAGAAAGTTAATAAATTTAAGCATTTTACACCAATCTACAAATATAAACGAAGACCTAGTATAACTTCTTATTAAATCAAAGTTTAATAAGTAAAAGAAATTTGTTTTTTTTTTCAACCCACATTGCTTTAAGGAAAAATTCTACATTTATTTTAAGCTATGTTTTATTTGTCTACATTTCTTTTATCTCTTCTGTTTGTCTTCTCTGAGTGTCACTAATTTAACTGTTCATGAGCTTGTTCTGCATTGCAATTTTCGAAAACTGTTTTGGAAAAACATTAGCGTTTACGAACATACCTTAATTTGCAGCTGCTTATTTTTATAATGACAGTAAAACACAATTTTTTATGGGAAGAGATTCATAATCGCAATCATCGCTTTTGATAATGATTAAAATTCTAGAGAAATTGAGTATGTTCTCTCTAGGAGATAACTGATAGGACTCTGAATAGGAACTACAAAGAAGGCAAACGCTAAACAGACTAAATCAGCATCAAGTTAGATATCATTTTATAGAGAGATTAGCCAACTCTTCTCAGTTGTGGTTTACTTAGATCAGTTTTCAAATGATATATATCTCTATTATTCATTCATATTTAAATACCGAATTTATCCTAGCAGGTCTATCAATAGCAATACACTGTGAAGTTATACTTTTGCATGCATATACTTGATTAAAGATTTTGCATAATGCACTTCTTTTTTCTTTGTTAAGATACTGTGAGAAGGTCAAATGAAAGATACTAACAGAGCAAATACCATAAAAATCAGCATACTTTCTTATTCTGTTCCCAGAAATCCATCAACCCATTTTACACACCAAAGTCTTTGTTTAATTCAATGAACTTGCGAAATTTTTGGTAATAGGTTGTATATTACTTATATCGCGCACATGTAGAATATAGTATGCTTATGTGGACCATCTACGTGTCAAAAAAAGACATATAAGCAAACACATATAGGGGCAAAAATAGACTTTACGATTATAAGAAAGTATGTAGGGTTTTTATGGTACTTGTTTATGTTTTTACTACTATAAAACAATATCAATATGCACGGATTTTTCTTTTATTTGTTGAACATTGTTTCTACAATATACTAACATGATTAATTTTTTGTCCTAAACGTATTTAAAGGAAATATGTGGATGCTGGTGACGGGCGTGAAATGGGCCTAAAAAGGCAACGGGTAATGGATCAGGGTTCATCATATTACAGTACACCACCAGCTTCAAACTTCCTTTACAACCCACCTGCTTACTCATACGTGAACCAGCCACCTGCTTTTCCCGTTGTTAGACTGCGGGGCCTACCGTTCGACTGTTCAGAAACCGACATCATCGAGTTTTTTCACGGCCTCGACATCGTAGACATCCTATTTGTCCACAAACACGGGAAGTTTGCCGGTGAAGCGTTTTGTGTACTCGGGTACGCTTTTCAAGTCGAATACGCTCTTCAAAAAAACCGAGAAAATATAGGGAAACGGTACGTTGAAGTGTTTAGAAGCAACAGACAGGAGTATTACAAGGGGATTTGTAACGTTGTTTCTGATTCACGTATTGCCCGTCCGCGGTCCCCACGTCGTGCGCTTCCGAAACGTGACCCCTCAAAGGATAATGTACCACATACGGGTGTGATTCGGTTACGGGGTTTGCCATTTACGGCTAATCGTGATGACATTGTGGATTTTTTCAAGGGTTTTGTTTTGTTAGACGATTCGGTTTATTTTATGGTTAATTCGGAGGGAAAAGTGACTGGGGAGGCGTATGTGAAATTTGAAAGTCCGGAAGATTCTAAGGCCGCCATGATGGAGGATGGAACGTGTATTGGGAATCGTTACATCGAGCTGTTTCCGTCATCACTTGAGGAGTGGGAGGAAGCTGTTACAAAGGGCAGGTGATTGATTATACTTTTTACTTATGATTTTAGAGTTAGACTTTTGATGTCTATTTTTGTAAAAGAGTAAAATGCCATTTTCGTCTCTGAGGTTTGGCCAGTTTAGCGGCTTTCATCCAAAGGTTTGTTTTTTCGCATCTGGATCCAAAAGGTTTGAAATCTTGTCATTTTCATCAGGCTCATTAACTGTCCATTTTTCTCCGTTAAGTCAGGGGTATTTCCGTCTTTTCTGTCAAATTCAAAGGAAATTCGGTCTTTTTTCACTTTATGTGCATTCATTTAGCATAAAGTATTCGAAAGACCGAATTGCCCTTTAAGTTAACAAAAAAGACGAAAATACCCTTGACTTAACGAAGAAAAATGGATGGAGTTAAAAAACCGGATGAAAATGGCAAGATTTCAAACCTTTTGGATCTAAATGCGAAAAAAAAAACTTTTGACAAAGCTCGCAAAACTGACCAACCCTCAGGTAATTATACTTTTATCTTTATGATTTTAGAGTTGTGATATCTATTTTTGTAAAAAAAATGAACTTGTAATGAGTAAATATTTTTGGGTATCAGGCGAAATGTTCCAAAGCCACCGGAAGAAGACACAAATGTGTTGCGCATGAGGGGATTACCGTATCAAGCTGGAAAAGAAGAGATCCTCGATTTCTTTAAAGAATTCACAATATCTGAAGACGCAATCCATATAACATATAATTCTGAAGGACGATCAACAGGAGAAGCTTTTGTGGAATTTGCAAGTTTGGAAGACTCGAAAGCTGCATTAGCCAAAGATCGGATGACGCTTGGCAGTCGTTACATTGAACTGTTCATGTCGTCACCTGAGGAGATGAGAGACCCGGTTTTAAGGGGTTGATGATGTATCGTTTTTTTAGAATATGTTTTATTCGACTTTTGTTTTGTTGTTATAAGTAATGTATGGACTTTGAACTTATGTTATGGGTATTGTGATGATAAAGATGGTCGTTATTCGAGTAACAAAATATGTGGAATTGTAGGAAAGTAAAATTGCTTAAGCAGCTTTTCATTTTGAAAACCAAATTCAGTTTTGTGCTTGCATTTTTTGGCTTTAAAACCACATGTGATTTAGATCTCAACTAGAAGTCTAGAACACCAATTGTTACCAAGTTGCATTTTCGTAAGAAAGCGTAAATTGTCTTTTTCACCACCTCAGTTGAAAATGTGGTATATTTCTATAGTCATGTTAGTATATAATGCTCATAACGTCACACGTTTCGTATCAAATTTGGCTCGAGTATCTTTCTTTCGTATCAAATTTGGCTCGAGTATCTTTAACCATATTTTCGAATACTGGTAGAGAGCGGATGGTGATATTACGGGGAATACGCAAGTTAGGTTCACATTTGTGTTGAATTGCATCAACCAAACGTGTTTTATTGATGACTAGTAGGAAGCCCGCGCGATGCAGCGGGAGCAACAATTTATAGCAATGTACTCATTTTCTAGTAGTTTATCAATTCTCTAGTGATATATTATATATTGCTTTTGTTAGTTTCTTATTCGTAATATTGGTGTGGTATATGTATGTCTTACTTATCTTAGTTAAATGATAACCTACACATGAATAAGAAAATTTCAATCATAAACATAGATTTTAAATATAAAAATATGCATGTTAAGTAGCCATGTCAATCCAGCCAACAAAGTTTCTTGTGTTTATTATTTTAGTTCTCTTAAAATCCGCATCAGTATGGCCTATCTATATTATAAGTTTTACACCTCATCTCAATTATATAATAATTTAACATTAGAATAATCAACTACTTAGTGAAAATTAAACAAAAATTTAACCAAATTTACAACATTATTCAAACATTTACAAGTTCATCAAATTTTACACAAATTTACAAAAATGTACAAATTTAACACCAAACCCAGCTTCTTTAGAGATAGAAAACGCAAATTAATGTGTTAGAAGGGTGTAATGGTAAAATCAAAATTACAGTAACACTAATTCAAATTTACACTAAATTAATAACAATCTACTCTAGGCCTAGATTTGAACCCTCGTGTTCTTTCTAAGAAACAAGACTCTCTATCACCCAGCGAAAGGTATAGTGGCGAAAAACGGTCTTACTACCTTGGTGATTGTAGGGATGAGCATTTGGTACCGTACCGAACATTTTCAATACCAGTATTGGTACTCATTTTTCGCGTTTTTCGGGACCAGTACCATCTTGATTATTTTCAGTAGCAGTACATAAATTTCAATACATATATGTAGGGGTGAGCAAATCAGACCCGGTACCGGTACCGAATTTACTGGACCGGGTACTTTTTCAGTACCGATTCGGTACCGACGATTGACATTTTTGGGGATTTTCAGTACCGGTTCTTTCTGTACCGGTTCGGTACCGGACGGTACCGAGCTCATCCCTACATATATGATTTATATATATAACGAGTTAATACTACCCCGCGCATTGCCGCGGGATGCTTAAAAGCATTAGCCACACAGATGGTCCATGATAACAATAGTATTCCCAAACTTATATTATATCTTTCTCTCTTTTCTATTTCGTTTTCCGCAAGTCTTGTATACAAAATTTTACATGTCTTCATGCAACTTCTGGATGTTTGTAGTGGTTTAATTTTTTGTTACACAACTTGCTGGACAACAAAACTGCATATTGACACATTTCACATGTAGAACAATAGAACTGCATATTGAAATAAACCAAACCTTTCGTATGAACTTTGATTTTTTATACACATCATTGGTTTCAAAAGACAAAGTGAAACATGAGATTAATCAAGCATGGTATGCTTAATATAACTTTTCCCCGTCGTTTCAACTCCGCACCACTGTCAAATTCTGTCACAACTCGGTTACTCTGAAACCCAAGGGTTAAAACATATTTAAACATCGGTCTGACCGGAATATCCGTCGGCCTAGGGCCATCGTCCATCCTTTGGTCAACCTTCGCCCGTCGACGATTCCGGCACCGCCGTGACTCGGTTGCAGAGTCAATTCTACAACTCGTTACGCGATACGTTCACTAAAACGGGTTTCATTATGTAATACGTGTTACGATTTTCTCGTCGCTGATGAGAGTGGCAATGTTGAGGGCCGCATTTAATTTTGCCGAAGGTTAGACGCTGTCGTTACGACCAGATAATTGTTTGATTTCGGTGGATTCGATGAGAAGTTTTGCTTTACGTTTGCACCGACGGATTTGTCACTTTGATCATCGGTAATGTCCAACACTCCAACAGCAAGAGACATATGTCGGTTATGATATTAGAAACAGCATGGGACACGTGTCTAGTATGATATTAGTAAATCGGTTCTTAGTTTTCCGCCCATCTAAAAATTCTAAACCAAAATAGATCAAAATGCATGCACAAAAAACAAACAAAAAAACATGTAACAATTTCGGGATCCATAACCGTCGCCTCTTCGCCCTGGCAAGTCGTACCGCCGTCTGTTTGTCTTCGGCAATTTGTAACCGCCGCCTCTTCGTTATTATTGTTACAGATTCAATCACGCAATTTCACATCTAAATAAGATCAAATTACACAAAAATCAAACAAAAACACATATGATGAAGAACAAAATACAGAGAAAAAGACTATAGAAACCTTGGAATATATGAAGCAAAACAGGGACGGATAAGAATATAAGAGAAGATTTCTTTGGATTGTTGTTGTAAATTATGATGGATATGAATATGAATATACGCCATCTTGCCCAACCTAGACCTGAAACGCAAAACGTTGTTTTCCAAATAGTTGCATAAAAGGGCGCCAACAACCTATTGTTTGGATATAAGAAGACATTAGCGGAAAAATACAAAGTGGGGAGAAGTTGGTTGGTTTTTGAATTTGATTGTGTTAAGTACACATCGATCCACAAAGGAAAAGGAATGTGTCGCTTCAATTTGCCATGCTTCACAAAGGAAAAAGCATGTGAGGATATTTGATTAAGTACACGTCGATTCACAAATGAAAGGGAATGTGTCGCTTAAATTTGTTATGCTTCACTAAGGAAAAGGCATGTGAGGGGAAGTTTGATTGGTTTGTATTATATAATAAATAAACATTAAAAGCGGTGAATTTCATTCCTTTGTGATTAAGGTTTTGAACCAACGTTCCATTCATAACTTAAATTCATGGAACGTTTCAACGAAAGGGTACAACATTTTGGAAGAGATGGGCACTTTATATAGATTAAATTAAAATCGCACCCTTTTATCTTAGAAAGACATGTCTTTTAATTAAAAGGATATAACTCAAGTTGGTAATTGTACAAGGATATAATAAAAAACAAGTTGAAACAGAGGGGTGATGTCCAGCGAATACGATCCTTTTTGGACCCAAAACTACATCACTCACATTAATTAATTACTAACACATGATTCAGCCAAGATCTTCTAAACTTTCTAGATCAACATACTATTTTTTTCTATTGTATGCAATAAGCTTTTCAACTTCTTTATAATGATGTTGAAAGTAAATTACCTATATTGGATAAAAGTGCAACGTAACATCAGTTTCAATTGCATTTCATCACTAATAAAGACTTAAAGAAATATTATATCCATAAAAGCTGCATCACATAAGTTTATACAGATTGCTCTTCTTATAGATTAAGAAGTCACCTTCCATGACACTCAAAATATCCACCACTGCTGCTCCTGTTGACCAAGTGAAACGTTACAATATGTCTGCAAAGTGCTAATGTAAGAAAATATATGATTTGTGATCTTAGTGGCACAACTTGCTGGTCAACAGCTTTTATCGCTTCAGAAGGAACATGCTTAAAACCAAGCATCCAACCCTCAAACAAAACTACCTAAATGATGAAGCATATATAATGCACGTGAAAATTGCTAAAATAGATCAACACAAATCCATTTATAACTTTAAAAAACCCAATTACCACTAATAAAGTTTAAACTTACTGTTAAAGGCCCTTTAACTTCAGGCCATACTGAAGGGTCAGCTCTATCACCTCTCCCATTGTAGGCAGTCTGCATTTTGAAAAGCATTAAAGTTAGAGACGAAAAACTGGACGTTCAGGCCTGATTATTTCTGAGTGGTCAAAAACATAAAATTCTAAGTAAAGACAGCTGAATTGAAATGGTTCAAGATTTACCCAAAGTGTATTTTCAACATTGTAGTCGCCTAGCCCATACCCTGCCTGAGTTGTGTTGGAAAACTCAAGCCTAAAACCTATGTAACTCGGATACTACCCATGTAACCTATTTATCTAAACAGGATGAAGGGGCTGGTGGGCTATAAACAGGCTAGTCAGATAATTAAGTCATAAACGGGTTGGGGGGTAGACCCATATATCTACAACCAACCCGAAAACAACCAATGTGTTCACGACCAAATGCTAACCCTTTATTTTTGTGCTGAGCCTGGAATTGTCAATCCTAATTCCATAACATAAAAGCCAATAAATCATTTTATTGGAAAAGGCTGAATTTTTATTGAAACGATATAGCTTTTACAATCATACTGGGCACCCCACCTGAATATAATAAGATAAAACAAAAAATTTACAAAAGGTTCTTTGGGATCGGTTCGACCCGAGTACAAAATTAGTTGTTTAAACTTGTTACTAAACCACCCCCATTTTTCCACCCCATACTTACTTAGAATCATATTATGAAAGACTGGCACAAAGTAATTCATATCTGGCAGCATCATACCGAATTCAGAAAATTAGTTGTAAAAGAAACGGTCGAAAGGGTTGCACTTATTAAACGTCTCAAAACTATTTAATGCATATGATTTAGATCACTATGTCATACTATTGCTTTTGCAATCATAAAATGACTGGGCACCCCACCTGAATATAATAAGATAAAACAAAAAATTTACAAAAGGTTCTTTGGGATCGGTTCGACCCGAGTACAAAATTAGTTGTTTAACCCAACCCGTTCGACCCATCCAATTTGTCACCATTAGAAGTTAGTATCCCTTAATCATTCATTAAAACCATACAACATTTTTTTCCGGCAGAGAGACCAGCCTGAATAGTAGCTATCTGCAAAATAGCGGTCCTAACTTTTACTTGGGCTTTCTTCCACTGTAAAAATAAACTTTATTTAGAAGGATTTTAATTTTAAGGAATAAATATCAATGATATTATGAGCTCTATTCCAATGAGAACTTACATCATCCATATCCGCTATCCTCGCGCGATCTACAGAAACAATAATAAGAACAGAGCCACGGAATATATATGTCTTGAACATGTCCACTCTCGTAATTTATAAACAAATGAAAGCTACTAAAATTACTTAAGCACCATCTTTTGTGATGAAATCTAACATGCTTTTGATTTGAAATGATGTAGAGAAAAAGATGACCAGGCCAGAAGTCCACTTAGAATATCAACACCAATATCAATCCTGTTAGGTTATAGGCCCTGCATTACACGGTTTTGTATGATTAAAAAATAAAATACAATAATGTGTACAACAATTTACAATAATGTGTACAATAGAAACTATATGTTTTTGCTTTATACTTCTTAAGAGTTGCAACATTGATCAAATGGTGTTTTTAATGTATTAGAGAATACAAAAGGTTGTATTCTGGCAGCGTTGTCTTCCTTCTTCTTCCACTGCACATTACAAGTAAATAAACATTAATATAACAATAGATTCTTGATGGTTTTGTACGGATTTAGTTCCGATTTTTTAACTAAACATTATGAACCGACAGATGAGTAGGATCTGGAGCGAGATCTGGAATGATAGGATAAGCGAGAGGAGCCGGAGATGGAGCGAGAGCAAGTGGATGAGACTGAGCCGGAGCGATACGGTGTGGAGGGACGGACGCGGCCTGGTTTCGCCATGAACAACAAAGTGATCGAGGCAGGAAATCAGCCAGCGCATCTGACCCTTTTCTCTCGTGTAATATAAAAGAAAACTAAAGTCAACTTGTTGTCCCATTGATAAGTAAATGGCTTGATATAGCCACCGTCTACTAAACAATTTGTAGTAGTTTACCTGTTTCATTGATTCAAACGATGACAATCCATCAGAAGACACAATACGTGCACCCATAATTTACTTTATAAATTTTCAATCTTTTCTAGCCCACCACCGCATTCGCCTACCACCATGCTTAATTTTTTTTTTCTAATCATCTCTTTGAACGTTAAATATTTATAGAATTCAAAAAAAGGGGAGAAGAATTAAAATACATCACCCTCACTGATAGTTGTATATATATGCATTAATCTCTCAGAATTCGATATCATTATATAATAAAAATTAAAATAACATCAAACCTGCAAGAGTAAATGGAACTGCGTCTGCCTTATTGACACCTTTACGGTAATAAATATCAACAGAGTTGATTCCAATGGCCTTGCTCCTCACCATAAAAATAGCTGCAAAATATATACGAACTAACAAACAATGATGCTATTAGTGACCTGCTGTTCAAGATCACAGAAACGAATAAGCAGAATACTTATGACATTGATCATTTAGTGATTACCTGAATAGGGTCAATATTTACTCCAAGAAGTTGACTAAACTTAGACACGCCTCTAGATTCGGGGATGCTTCCTATTAAATATATTAGGACAACCAGTAAGCACTCATATCTTCAGTAATATAGCATTTAATAGTAGATCGTAGCACTATAGACTCGCTGTTTTTTACCACCCGATAGTTGTAACCCTCTCTACCCAACCTGCACATAACCATTGTTAAGTCTTAAGGGACTGCTCAACTTTAACAAAAAAAAAAAAAAAACAAAACAAAACAAAAGACTCAGGGGCTGTTTGGCAACATCTGAACCAATAAGTGCTGAATGAATAAGAGGTCTGAATGGGTAAGAGGCTCTGAACCAGTAAGTACTGAACCAGTAATGTGCTGTTTGGTTAGACCTCTGAATGAGTGTGTATAATGACTTTTTTACCACCACAATCATCTTATTCTACGTCGAACACCTGCAACTCAGATTCTTCGTTTCAATCTTTTTACCACCACAATCAAAACTTTATCAACTGTCACAATTTATTCTTTTCGTCAAATTACCTTTTCTTTTCCTGTAGATAAACTACAAATTCTTTTAACTGATCTTATCTCTTTCATTGTACCTCACAAACAAACAAACCTGCACTTCAAAAATCAATTCAGAACTGCATATTCTTTAAATTTTCTTTTGATTTCAGTTCAGAAATCTAACAATAATTCCACTCAAATTCAGCAGTGAATCAATACAATTCAGAGCTCCATTAATTTTCCGAAAACAACAATCACTGAAAGTCGATCAAAACAGACTGAAATTATCAAGATCTTAACCGAAAATCACTGAAACGGATAATAGTTGGAACTTGTTGCCAAGATCAAATACCCAGAAGTAAAATTCCCAAAATACCCAAAAGAAAATATGAAGAGTTTGCCACATAATCCCCTGAATCCCTCTCCACTTCCCCAAGATTTAACAAAAAACCCAGCAGATTCTCTTGCTACATTTGAGTAAACAAGACAAAGGGGCTGTTAAGATTAGATTGATAGCAGATGTTATGGATTAGGTTGCAATACATCAAATAACATACCCAGCCGACAATATTAAGGCCTTTCTCTATGAACGAAGCATCGGTGGAGGGATGAGGCCGGTGGAGGGAGGAGGCCGGTGGATGGAGGAGCCGGTGGAGATAGAGGGCGGCGGAGTGGTGGAGGGCGGCGGAGGAGAACGGAGGCTGTAAGGGCGCTGCGATGGAAGACTATTGCGACGTGGATGGAAGGCGGCGGAGTTGTCGATGAGAGGAGGAGATGATGGCGGCTGTTAGGAGAAAGATGATGTTGGCTGTGGAGGAGAAGGATGATATCTGTGTATTGAGGAGAAAGATGATGTTGGTTGTGGAGGAGAAGAATGAAGAGGGTATTATTTGGTCAGACTTCTTGTAATGTATGACTGGGTAAGACATAAATAAGAGGCTGGGTAAGAGGTATGGGGTATTAAGATGGATGAAACAAACAGCCCCAAATCTGACTCGGTCAGACATGATATATTAAGAGGCTATTAAGAGCCTACCAAACAGGGCCTCATACTTGGTAGTTGGTATCCTTGAGGTGAATTTTAATTAGCCTTCTGCAGATGGTGTTTTAATGTCAGCAACAATGTTATCGAATCACGGAGTCTGAAACTTCCATATAAATTTGCAATCAGCAACTAAGTCATTATTAGCTGTTAGTGTATGCAATTTTATTTCAATTAATTACTTGGAGCCTACTTGTATACCTTTAAGTTTGTGTGCAGCATCCGCTGCATTTTCTGCTTCAATTGAAGAGACGTTTCTCCTTCAATATGTTTGAATTTTGAAGTCAAACATACTTACCATGTGTTTTTGTAGGGGGCAAATTACATCTGGATAATTCTCCTTAAATCCAGCCATTGCACAATCTATATAAATTCAAATTCCCAAAAGTCAAAATTTCATTCTGTATTCATCATTCATTAAATATATCATGAAACAAATAAAGCCTAGACCATACAAAATTCACCTGTATTGCAATAAAGAACTTCAATTATCAGATATATGTTGAAATTACAAAAATAATAACTGTTAGAAACAATGTAAATCATGGAACTAATGACGTGCTAAATAAAGGTAAGCTAAATAATCGATTAAAATCAATGAATAGGATTCTTAAAATTGTGTGTCGAACACAAATAAGACTGGAAGCAAGAAGATATGTGCTCACTGAAGTTTTGCCGTAGTGGCCGCTTTTTCCACCTAACTCTGCCACTATCGTGATCGCTTATATTGTCGTCGGTTTCACTACCACTGCTGGAATGCCGAGCGAGAAAGAGTAGAAAATAATGTTTGGTGTTACCGGAGAAAAGGGAAGAAGATGGGTGAGTCGTCACCCCCATCTTCGCCAGAAATTAGGGTTTTCAAATTTTGAATCAGCTTTCTCACATACGCACGTGTTTGGAAGATTTGAGGGTTAAAATTTTAGGGGCTAAAAAAATAAATAATGTTTAAAAGACAAAACTACCCTCATTTTAGGGGTCTTTCTATAAATAAAGAGGAGGAAAAGTTCTTATTTTTTTGGTATCCCTTCCTCATGCATTATAATATAGTATAGATACATGATGAGAGAGGTAGACGAAAGTGGATACATGACCATTGTGTCATGTAACTCTTTGTTAGATTTGTAATTAGTTCTTTACATAACAATAGGGGTACATTGTGTCTCAGATAGTTTCGTTATATTTTTTTTCCTAATTATACTTTTGATTGCTCTTCTTATTGCTCTATCAAGTTAGTGTCCAACTAACTGACTAAGGGGCTGTTTGACAACATCTGAATGGTTAAGTGCTGAACCAGTAAGAGGTCTGAACCATTAAGTGCTGAACCAGTAAGAGGTCTGAACCATTAAGAGCCTGTATAATGCTTAACCGTTCAGAGACAAATGTCTGACCAATTCAAATTAGAGGTCTTAACCATTCAGACTCTGTATGAATCTTAACCAATCAGAGGCAAATTTCTGAACCATTCAGATATCTGCTCGTGAAACAAACAGTCTGAACCATTAAGTGCTGAACTAGTAAGAGGTCTGAACCATTAAGAGCATCATTAAAAGGTAAACAAACAGCCCCTAAGTGTGTTTAATCTTCATGGCCGATCTCCCACGGGGCCGATTTTTTTAAATTATATATATGTATATATTAAAAAAGAAAAAAAACATATACTTTGTTAAACACTTAAGCTTATTAACATTTTATTGATTTCAAGCCCATTAAACATAAAACTCATTTTAAAGTAAGCCCCTTACTATTTTACTCATTAATATCTAGAATAAATTGCCAAAATCGTCCTAAGGTTTGGGCATGCTTGTTAGTTTCATCAATAAAAGATTTTCTTGTACCATATTGACATTCACTTGTTGGATTTTTTGTCATTTTCATCCAAACGTCTAACTTTTTTTTTTTTTTTTTGTTGCTAAAATCATCCATGAGATTTGAGATTTTGTCATTTTCATCAAAATATCTGACATGAAAAATAAAGCAAATTAGACGTTTGAATGAAGATGACAAAAAATATAATCTCAAAAGTAAAGGGCAATATGGTATAAAAAAATTGTTTTAGATGAAATCGATAAACATGCCCAAACCTCAGGGACGATCTTGGCAATTTACTCTAATATCTATTAATAAAGTTTAAAGCATTTAAAATTGACCCATTAGGGGGCACTTTTTTCTACTCGCACGGGCCAAATTTTCCGGGATTCTCAGGGCCGGCTCGTTACAACTTATTTTTAAGTATAACAAGAAAATCTACATTTTCTACAACTATTTTGGTGGTAACATCTATATAAAGTACTAAACTTAACCGGGCTATTATTCTTTTTTCTTTTTAGAACGGAACCAAACTATGTAATGACACTAACTTTTGGGCCTTTTGAGATGTTTTAATCTTCTTTTTTTTTAAATTAAATTCTTGGTGATTTTTTTTAATTAAAAAGGAAACCTCTATTTGAAGTAAAAAAAACTTGGCCAAACATACTTTTTTTAGAAGTTATATATGACCACATTGGTTCGGGAGAGCATAAAAGGAATGCGGTGCACGGGATCATTATCATCGGGTGTGTCGTTGCATTTGGAAGGCTAGATGTGAGAAGATGTTTTTTTAACAAAGATTAATAAGTCGAAGATATCAAGAATAGCATAAAAGCATACGAGTTTCTTTGATTTGAAAATAGATCTAGGTTTAAGTCTATATCATGGACGAATTGGTGTAAATTTGATTTCTTTTAGGTTGATGTAGTCTTGTGTTGTCTGCAGCCTAGACCTGTTGGGTAGGTGGTGTCGGTGAATGAAATTTATCTTTCAAAAACATAAAAAAAAAAAAAAAAGTTTATGACCATTTAAAATCTAGATGCCAAGGTTTACTACACAAAACAAGTTTATGGGGATGCAAAAAAAAAAAAAAAAGAACTCCTGAAAAAAATACCAAACAAATCCCCAAATATTCAAGTGCATGTGCACGTGTGTATTAGAATCTGTCCTTGAAAGATTGGGTATCCTAGGCCTTTAACGTGTCTTATAGATTATACATATTTATGCTATCAAAATATAATACTATAATAATAGTCTTAAATAAATATGCATAAAATTAAATTATATACTTAAAATGGGTAGTTAATGTACTTAAACAGATACTAACTTTGCCTCTATAGAGTATACAAAGATTTCAAAGTTAACATCTAATGAGGTTTAATTGATCAAAAATTGATTGAAAACTTGATAAATAACTTTGAAAGTAAATTGTTTTTTAGATGAACGAACATAAAACTGTACACGATAAAACTGTACACGGTTGTAACATATCGTAAGATTATTATAAATCAGGCCAGAGAGGAAATGCCGCTCATGAAGAGGAGAGATCGATAAGGTCGGTCAAATGTTAGTGACTATGTGAAGACATGCCCAAACCCTTTCCCGCTACGGATGCTGTAAATCACCTCCGTAGACTTATTGAGTTACCCACTACATTCCATAATATATTTTTTTTTTTTCAAAACTCTTTAAATTCTCGTTTATTTTTATTATCTTTGAATAGTTATTGTTTGAGACTACTAAATTTAAGTTTGTTTGTACACGATTCTTTTTTTTTTTTTTTTAGTAAAATGTCAAAATGGTCTCTGAGTTTAGGCCACTTTTGTAACTTCAGTCTAAAAATGAAACATTTTGTATCTGGGTGCTTGAGGTTTCATTTTTGTTGCTATTTTCATTCAATTGGCAAACTGAGTTATAATTTTCTGTTAACTTATCCTTTTTTTGTCGTTTTCTCATTTAATTAAAAGATATTATGGCATATAATGACAATTATATCCTTCATTTAAATGAGAAAAACGACATATATGCCATAATATCTTTTAATTAAATGAGAAAAACGACAAAAAATAGAGAAGTTAACAAAAATTTCTAACCCAGATTGTTAATCGGATGAAAATGACAACAAAAATGAAAGATTAGGGATCCAGATATAAAAAGTTTTATTTTTGAATTGAAGTGGCAAAAGTGGCCTAAACTTAGAGACCATTTTGACATTTCTCTTTTTTTTAATGGATTTTGGATGCAAAATTAAGAAACAAAACTAATAATAAATATTGGGTAGGACGCCCGAGATAAAGGAGGAGAAGATAATAATGATTCAGGATGATTTTGTGATGTCAGATATTGGGAAAGGAAAGGTTGTGATTGTTAGGGTGAAGGATTTCAAAGCACTTAAGGATGCTGAAGGAATAGTTAGAGGGATGATGGCTGGAGCAGGGGTAGTACAATACGTAGGAGGTTTGTGTTTATTGGTGTCTTTTAACAGTGATGAAGAAGTCGATAGGTTAGCGGTCATGTCGAAAGAGAAAGGAGAGGTGTTTCACTCGGTAGAGAAGTGGGCAGGTCAAACCATTTCGTTCGAGAGAATAGCGTGGTTAAGGGTACAAGGAATTCCGCTGCACCTACTGGATAACGGAGTGATTAACATAATTGGAGAAAAGTTTGGCAAGGTAGTGAAAGGAGGAATGCACGAGGCCTCGGATGCGGATTTGTCATATGATTACGTAGGGGTGTTGGTATCGGAAGGGAAAAGGATACAGGAAGAGATAGTCCTACAGTGGAGAGGTCGAAGGTATAGAGTGTGGGTAGCGGAGGAAGTAGGTGACTGGGCTCCGGATTTTCTGTCTAAGGATGGAGGTGTGGAGACAGATCAGAGTAACCAAAAGCAAGAACAGGAGTCGGAAAAGGAGTCGTCGATACCCCGAAATCAGTGGCAAGGTGAGGTTACGGCAGCTCCGGTTAACCAGAATCAAGAGAAGGTGGGTGATTTCCCTAATTTACCCTTAATGTTGTTATTTTGGAAAGGCCGAGGTGTACGTCGCCTATTATGGAAAATAATGTGCATGTTCAATCTGAAATTTGGAAAGATGGTGAAGGTTCCAAAGTTACTCAGTCTTGTAGGGAGGGGAGTATGGAAAGTGGGGTACCTTTTGTGGGGAATAGGTTGGAAGGTTTTAACGTGGAAAAAGGCAATAGACCTCAGGGTATAAAGGACAAAAATAAACTTAAGAAGGGGAGTAAATTGAGAGTGGGCCAGGTTCAGCCCAAGTTGGTTTCGGTAGACACTAGGCCTAGTTCAAGAAAGAGGGCTAGATTGGATTTGGACCCCAATGGACTGGATCCTTTTGGGCTAGATGTATTATTGGGTCTACATCAGAAAGATAATGTGACATCAGAGTCGGATAATGGTAGTGGTCAAGAAGGGGGTGTATGTCCGTCTAAGGATTATGCGCAGAATATGATGGAAAATATCGATAGGGCTGATACAAGTGACTGTGAGGGGTTCGGATGTGAGGGGAGCGGAGGGAGCGGCAACTCTGTAATTGCTGATGAGGAACAGGAACAGTGTTCGGAACAAGAGACGCAGAAGGGAGGGATCAAGGAAGTTTCGGAGGAAGTGGAGAAAACCATTAAAATGGGGATGGCTATGGGGGTACAGTTGAAAGATTTTCGTAACTTGGTTACCAGTATAGTGGAGGAAGAAGGTGTACAAACAGGTAAACAATGAATTTCATCTCAATTAATGTTAGGGGTTTGGGGGTGCAAGGGAAACAGAGGTGGGTTAAAGATTTGAGGGTCAATAATGGGGTGGATTTTTTAGCTATTCAAGAGTCTAAGATTTCGGAGAGGGAGGGGTTTGATTGTTCTTCTTGTTGGGGGATGGGGGGTGATGGATTTCGATATGGTGGAAGCTTCGGGTAGGTCAGGTGGTATTATTAGCATTTGGAATTCATAAGTGTTTAAGAAGATTTCGGCTGAATGTAACGCTAATTATTTACTTACGTCTGGTGTGTTGGTTGAGGACGGTTCGATTCTTAATATTTTGAATGTTTATGTAACACCCTTGTTATTATTTTAAAGGTTTTCGTATAAATTACGAAAATAAACATGTAATTGTACATACGTGATGTTGAATAATACGGGATAATTAAAACTTTTACAATTTGAAAATAATACAACTTAATGAATTTGAGTTCTTCGTTTAAAGTTACGTCGAAACGTCGTGCGGAAGCTTTTAACTTTATCGTGTTCGGTTCTTCTTCGAGCTTGATCTTCATCCGGGCACTCTTGGCAATCACCTATGATCAAAACCAACTTAAAAGTTAGTTTTGATAGTTAAATAATAAGTTTAAACAAGTTATATGGGATTAGAAATCAAGGCATTTGAACAAAATAATTAAATACAAGAAATTATATATTTTGTTTTCAGCCCATTCACCCGGCCGTGTCAAAAGATCACCCGGCCGTGTCAGCTTAACATATATTTTTCACAGCCCCTTCACCCGGCCGTGTCAAAAGTTCACCCGCCCGTGTCAACTCTGCACGTTTATTTTTCATCAAATTTGCATCCAAACCTATCCAAACTCATTTTAATTGCTTGGGGTTCGTTTCTTAACATGTCTAAGCTATCATCCATTACCCGGATCCATTATTCATATAGTTTACGCTCCCGTTACCCGGTTTACGTTTTTCTTTATTACACTTAAGCCAACATTTTACCACCTACTTTATTTTGACCCGTTTAGAAATTTTCATGCATTTAAGCATCAAACTCGCATTTCTCTTTGTACACTTCGTATTTCCATTTTTTAAATAGCCTCTTATATTCCACAACAACTATTTTGTAGTGGATTTAACATAACGGACCGTTATTCTAAATTTTACCCTTTGGATAGTCATTCTACGTAATTGACCCGTTCTTAGGCATTTGACTCTCAAGGTTTATACTTACAACTCTTACATATATCTAAGAGTTGCATAATCATAATACTAGTATCTAAACGACCTCTAAGGGTCATTTGCCCGATTTACAAATCATGGGCGTTTTGGTCATTTTTAGTCCCTCATTTACGACGAAGGACTCTCGCTAATTATTTGACCCATATTTGCATGTTTATCTAGCAACTTAACTATGCGTACCTGGCTCGGGTCAAGGTATTGACCCGTTTACATAACTTTTTGCTTTAAATCTTTCTAGTTAAAGCAACACAAGCTTATGTTATTTTCCTGTGATTACAAAATGTCACGGCCCCCGACCCGGTTTGACCCGTTTCAGGAGCCGCGGAACAGAAAATCCCGTGGTATTAATTTAACAGCGGAAGTTTTCTTCAGGATCTTTTTAAAACTGCAATTTCCCGATTTATTTTATTTCACAACTCGGGATATAACCCCGGTGATTTACATTCATATGATTTCACGGTGAAATCTTTATTTTACAAAACATGTTTCTTTATTTTATACTGAGCCTCTTTCTTTAAGCTAATAGTGCTTCACGACACTTTTCCTTGATCACAACAGATCCCCTGAAACATGTTTGAAAAAGGTTTTGTCAGCGGGAAATACTGGTGAATCATTCTTTTTAATAAAATGACACATTTGTTATAATTTACAGTATTAAGAGCGATTACAATGTTTCCCAATTTCAACCAACTACCCACAGTATTTGTCACTCGACCACACATTGGCTATCTCGTTGTCCAATGGTGTCTGTGACTATGGTCATATCACCCCTTGGCTAACCCGTTGTCCAAGTGTGACGATTATCAAGTATTGTATACAAAACCCCACATACTGGCTGTAATTTGGTGATTACAAAGACTTAATCCCTGTAATTATAACTTTGAAAATAACCATGATTTCGAAAGTAATTTGATAAAAGAGAATGACTCACATTGCAGATTTAATTGAGCAGAGCCTAGCCTACTGATTAGCCTTTTAACCTAAAGTATCATGCACACAACTCGGTTAGTAACTTAATACAGCATTTACGATAACTCACGAGATTAAAACCTTCACAACGAATGACAAAGTGCGATACTTAAACATCCATCGGATTAACGACGAATGACAAAGCATAAACCCTAATGTGGGCAGCACTTAAACATCCATTGGATAGTTTAATCGATCGGACATTGAATCGTAGCAGCGATCGAGTTAATACCCGGTATCGGAGCAGCACCTCACTAATTATCTATGAAATTTCGACTTCAGAGTGATATGAATTCGTTTTTGAAAGTTTTTATAGACACTAGTGAATTGTGCAAGTGACGGGCTATTTATAGGTGAATTTAGGACCTTACGCGGCCCGCGTAAGACCATGCTTAACCTTACGCGGCCCGCCTGAGAACCATATTTCTGATTTTCTTTGTTTTTCATACACAGTATGGTTTCAGGGGTCCGGATTTTTAATAGTGGGTTGGTTTATAACATATTTGAGAGTCCTTACATTCTCCCCACCTTATTTAAAATCTCGTCCTCGAGATTCATTGGAATAAGTGAGGATATTTTCGCTTCATCTCTGATTCCAGCTCCCAAGTGAATTCGGGTCCTCTCTTTGAATCCCACTTGACTTTAACTAGCACTAGTCGTTTGTGCTTGAGAAATTTCACCTTTCGATCTTTTATTTGAAGAGGTTTCTCAACAAATTTTAACTTTTCGTTTACCTCTATATCTTGAAGAGGTACTACCAAAGATTCATCTGATAGGCATTTCTTGAGATTGGATGCATGAAATACATCATGTACTCCAGCTAACTCTTCTGGTAGTTGTAAACGATAAGCAACTGGTCCTATACGTTGAATCACTGGAAATGGTCCTACGTATCTTGGACTTAGCTTTCCTTTCTTACCGAATCGAACAACTCCTTTCTAAGGAGAAACTTTCAACAGTACTTTTTCTCCAACTTGAAATTCTAACGGCTTACGTCGATTATCGGCATAGCTCTTTTGACGATCTCGAGCTGTCTTTAGTCTTTCCTTGATTTGTGTAATCTTGTCGGTTGTCTCTTGCACTATTTCAGGACCTGATAATTGGTTTTCTCCTATTTCTGCCCAACAAACTGGAGTTCGGCACTTTCTTCCATACACTGCCTCGAATGGGGCAGTTTCGATGCTTGAATGATAACTATTGTTATAGGAGAATTCTATCAAAGGTAAATGATCGTCCCAATTTCCACCAAAATCTATCACACATGCTCGGAGCATGTCTTCTAGAGTTTGGATTGTTCTTTCACTTTGCCCGTCTGTTTGAGGATGATATGCAGTGCTTAGGTTTAGTCGAGTTCCCATTGCTTCTTGGAAACTTGTCCAAAAATGAGAAGTAAAACGACTATCCCTATCCGAAACAATGGAGAGTGGAACTCCATGTAAGGATACGACTTCATCTACATATAACTTTGCCAATCTTTCCATGCTAAAGGTTTCCTTTATTGGCAGGAAGTGAGCAGATTTGGTTAATCGATCCACAATTACCCAAATCGCATCATTACCTTTTCTGGTTTTGGGTAACTTAGTAACAAAATCCATTGTTAGGAGTTCCCATTTCCATACAGGAATTTCTAATTGTTGTAGTAGACCTGAAGGTTTCTGGTGTTCTGCCTTAACTTGTGAACAAGTAAGACACTTAGAAACATATCTTGCTATATCCTTTTTCATGCCTATCCACCAGAAATTATTTCTTAAATCTTGGTACATCTTATTGTTTCCTGGGTGCATGGTATATGTAACACCCCGAAAAAAAAAAAAAAAAAAAAAAACCCATACCTTGGAATTTTAAAGAATTAATAAATAAGAAATTACTAACTAGGAACATAACCTAGTTAAGTCCAAGTCTTGAAATAATGCATGATATGGCTAAAACACATTAACTTAAGAGCAAAACAAAGTTGGGGGACTAAACTTGACAAATTAGAAAAGTTGGTTACTAATAGTAACAAAACCAAACCAAACACACCAAAATTGGTGTGTCTGGTCGATCAAGAGAAGAGGGGCGACAAGGGGGTTCTCCAAACCCTAGCTTCACACCAAAATCCTTTAAATTGAAGCCCCAAATCTGTCCCAAATCAAGTTCTAAACATGAATTAGTAATCCCCTCGTAGTGAGAATCATAAGGTATGTAAAAATTCGTGTTAAATCCTTGTTCGAAATTCTCATGATTTTGGAAATCTGAAATTAGATGCTTGCATGTCTGTTACTTGGTTAGATTGAAGTTGAATAGGTGTTTAGAAGTACAACCTAGTTAACTATTTGATAAATCATGCCCAAATTCGGAGAATTCTATGAATCCATGGAAGCTAGGTTATGGGTTTTGTTAGATGATGATGATGACTAGGATTTGAATGATAATTCTAGTATAAATTTCATTATAGGAGGTAATTCCTGTGATATTGATGCTAAAATGTGTGCAAGGGTTGCTAATTAAAATGAAATTGAGGTTTTATTTGCAAGTCATGAACTTGGAGATGATGGTAGGAAAATCTGACCCGCTAGGTGTTTGTAGAAATGCCTAAGTGAGGATGTTGATGTTAAATTTGATGAGAACGCAGATTTGATCATGTTTCATAATGATATGAATATGGTCATGGGAAAGAGTTCTAAACAAGTTGTAAAAACTGAATTTTCTAGGCAAGGAGTCCGGATCATCAAGCGGACAAGCCGAAGGGAATCCACGGGGGAAAGGCGTGCTCTAAAGGTACGAATTTACCATTCGTTACATTACGAGTTAATTAATAGTATTATGTTGTAGTCTCGAAAACATAGTAAACAATATAGTTCAATATATCACGGAAGTGACCTTCGTCTTAGTCAAGCGAGACGGGTCAAGACAATGGTTAGAAAATTTGACGTATGTATTACATTATTGATGATTGACTTTTGGTATCTAAACGGGTCAAATAATCGAGTAAGACATAAATTACACTCCGGAATATTTTGGATTGTGCTATGATAGTTGACAAATATTTATCACATCATTAGAACATTAGAATTGATGAATAGGTTGATTTAAGGTGAATTACAAGATTTGGTTCGTGGGACATGAACAAAACAAGCAAGACCTGAAATTCCCAGGTACCACCGTAAATTACGGTAGTACCGTAAATTACGGTGAAGGTTATACTTGTTACGGTATAGATCTACTGATTTACGGTGATCATTTGAAATCCAAGACTCACCGTAAATTACGGTGATACCGTAATTTACGGTGGACCCAGATTAAACTTTTATGTTTTGTTATTTCAACTTTCATGTTAAATTCTTGGAACTATATCACATAATAACATCAAACTAACGTTTTAGATGGTTTGATCATAGGGAAATTGGCGAAGCTTACGGATGGTGATCAAGTGATAAAGTGAAGAACCGAACACTCTATTTTGAAGCTTCCGCAATGTCTTAGATCTTTTGTAGTCTTTAAATATGGGTTGTAACACATGTCAAACAAATTTTTGAAATGATGTAACTTAGTCACTAGTTGATTAGGTTCTTGAATACTTATGAACTTTACTAATGATAAGTCATGTGCTTTATTTTATACAAATATATAAAATATCAAGGGTATAAATCTAGGGTGTTACAAGTTGGTAATCAGAGCTCATGGTTGTCAATAAGTGTTCGGTTCAAGCTTGATCGATCGTCCGGTAAGAATTAACTTGTTCTGTTAATAAATTATGTACTACGTATAAAATGAGAAATGGACAATATGCATGAAAAGAGTGTGTAAGCTCACTCAAAAAGCAAGAAATGCATGAAACATGAATTATCAAATCAAGTTACGGACTTGATTAAATAGAAACATGAATTATCAAATCAAGTTACGGACTTGATTAAATAGAAACATGAATTATTAAATCAAGTTACGGACTTGATTAAATAGAAACATGAATTATCAAATCAAGTTACGGACTTGATTAAATAGAAACATGAATTATCAAATCAAGTTACGGACTTGATTAAATAGAAACATGAATTATCAAATCAAGTTACGAACTTGATTAAATCAAAACAAGTAAAGCATGTGTTACAAATAGAATGTTTAACAATCTATGTAAACATTTCAGAAATCGAGATGGCTGATGGAGGCAATGATAATGCGGTGCCAAGAGTCACCGAACAAGTGAGGGAAGTGATTGCCGAAGAGGTTGGAAAGGCGATCGAAAACAGTTTGTCGGACTTTATTGATAAAATCCAAGACACGGTTTTATCAATAGTAGAAGATAGAATCAAGAAACTGGAAGACGAGTCAAATGTAGTAAAGGAAAAGCGTGGAGGACGAAAGCCTTGTTCATACAAGGAATTTATGGCTTGTAAACCACCAGTATACAATGGGGAGGTTGACCCGATAGTGTGCCAACGATGGCTAAGTGACATCGAAGGGGTATTCGAGAGAACCCATTGTGACGAAGAAGACTACGTAGCCTTTGGTACGGGTCAACTAAGGAGTCAAGCGAAAGATTGGTGGGATAACAAAAAGAAGGAGATTGGAAGCGAAGCGGCTAAGGCCATGACTTGGGAGGAGTTTAAGACGCCGTTTCTTAAACACCATAGTCCCAAGGCGGTCGTAAATAAAATCAAGGAAGAGTTCATGCAACTCAGACACAAAGGTGAATCCATAGACAAGATCACGGGGATGTTTATGGACAAGATGAAGTTCTGTGACGAATTGATAACGAATGAAGAGCAAAAGGTCTATTATTACCATAACATGCTAAGCGCGGAATATAGAGAGTTCATAACCCCTTCGAAGTACGAGACCCTTACCGAGATTGTTAATGCTGCTCGGGAAAGGGAGATTGAATTGAAAAAGAGTATAGAACGGGGCGAACGAAGGGCACAAGATGTGAATCCAAGCCCTGCCAAGAAAGCAAGAACGGGTGAATCCGCAAAGAAATCCGACGCTAGAGGTAGTACATCAGGTTGCAAAATTTGTGGGAAGAATCATAAGGGCGAATGTCGTTACAAAGATAAGCCATGTCCCATATGCAAGAAAAAGGGACATATGGCTATGTCATGCCCGGAGAAAGTGACGGTTTGTTACAACTGTTATCGAACGGGTCACAAAAAGTCGGAATGCCCGGAACTGGTTGGAAAGAATGATGGGCAAGAATCAAAAGGTGAAGCCCCGAAAGCAAAAGCAAGATCTTTCCAACTAACCGCCGCAGAAGCGAAGATTGAACCTGACGTGGTCTCAGGTATATTTGCTGTAAACTCAATTCCCGCACACGTGTTATTTGATACGGGTGCGAATAAATCCTTTGTTTCATATGGGTTTATTCGACATCCTTCATTTATTCTAACAAAATTACCTGTGCCTTTAGAAGTAGAGATAGGTAATAACAAAAGCTTTATTGTTTGTGATGTATGTGAAAATTGTAAACTGAGCATCGATGATGAAGAATACTTAATAAATCTAATCCCGATGTCAATGGGAGAATTTCAAGTAGTCGTGGGAATGGATTGGCTATCTCAATACCATGCAAAGGTCGTGTGTTTTCGCAAAGAGATAAAACTAACATCTCCGAGCGGAAAACACGTCACCATTTATGGCGAAAAACGAGGCAACCCCATAGTATGTTCGATGTTGAAAGCTCACAAGCTCATGAAGCGAGGATGCAAGGCATTCTTAATTTATGCAAATGAGACCGAGAAAGAATCATGGAAGATTGGAGATGTACCGATAGTACGGGATTATGAAGATGTTTTTCCGGAAGATCTACCGGGGATACCGCCTGAACGGGAAGTAGAGTTCGGAATTGAATTGATTCCGGGCGCGAAACCTGTAGCAAAAGCCCCGTACCGACTTGCACCGTCGGAACTACAAGAGTTGATGTCCCAAATTCAAGATTTGCTTGATAAAGGATTTATAAGGCCGAGTGTGTCTCCTTGGGGCGCACCGGTGTTGTTTGTGAGAAAGAAGGACGGGAGTATGCGCATGTGTATCGATTATCGGGAGTTAAACAAACTCACGATAAAGAACCGATACCCGCTCCCGAGGATAGACGACTTATTCGACCAACTACAAGGCGCAAGTTGGTTCTCAAAAATTGACCTTAGGTCGGGGTATCACCAACTAAAGGTCAAAGAAGAAGATGTGCCGAAGACGGCTTTTCGCACAAGATACGGACATTACGAATTTCTCGTGATGTCATTTGGGCTGACAAATGCGCCCGCGGCATTCATGGACCTCATGAACCGGGTTTGCAAGCCAATGTTGGATAAGTCGGTCATCGTGTTTATCGATGATATCCTGGTGTATTCGAAAAGTGAAGCTGAACACGCACACCACTTGCAAGAAGTGTTAGAGACACTTAGACGAGAGAAGCTTTATGCAAAATTTTCTAAATGTGCCTTTTGGTTACGAGAGGTACAATTTCTCGGTCATGTCATAAGTGCCGATGGAGTTTTGGTGGATCCGTCAAAGATAGAGGCGGTGTCAAAATGGAACACTCCGAAGAACCCTTCGGAAATTAGAAGCTTTTTGGGGCTTGCTGGATATTATAGGAGATTCATTCAAGATTTCTCCAAGATTGCATCGCCGCTAACAAAGCTAACCCAAAAGAAAGCAAAGTTTGTTTGGGGAGTCGATCAAGAAAAAGCGTTTCGGACGCTAAAAGAAAGGCTAACTCAAGCTCCGGTACTGACATTGCCGGACGGAGTCGAAGACATGGTGGTTTATTCGGATGCTTCATTATCGGGGCTCGGTTGCGTGTTGATGCAACGGGACAAGGTAATAGCCTATGCCTCGAGACAATTGAAGATGCACGAGAAGAAATACCCCACGCACGATCTCGAATTGGCAGCGGTAGTGTTTGCATTAAAAATATGGAGGCATTACTTGTATGGAGTGAAATGCACCATATTCACCGACCACAAGAGCTTAAAATACTTCTTCGATCAGAAGGAGTTAAATATGCGACAAAGGCGGTGGTTGGAAACGGTGAAAGACTATGATTGTGAGATACATTATCACCCCGGAAAGGCAAATGTGGTAGCGGACGCTCTGAGCAGAAAAGCGGATTATGTTCCGATACGAGTACGATCGATGCAACTCGTGGTAACCTCGGGTATACTTGAACGTATTCGAGAGGCACAAATAGAAGCAGTAAAAGAAGAGAATTGGAAGAAGGAAAGGATAATTGGTCAGTTGAAAGACTTGTCGGATGGGAATCATGGGTTAAAGACTCGATCCGGAAGGATATGGGTCCCACATACCTGTGGAGTAAAGGCGCTTCTACTTGATGAAGCTCATAAATCCCGTTATTCAATTCATCCGGGTGCGACCAAGATGTACAATGATTTGAAACAAAACTATTGGTGGCCCGGAATGAAGAGGGATGTGGCGAAGTATGTGGAAAAATGCTTGACATGTTTACAAGTCAAGGCGGAGCATCAGAAACCCTATGGCAAACTCCAACCGTTGGAAATTCCGGTTTGGAAATGGGAACATATTACAATGGACCTGTTAACCAAACTGCCTAGGACAAATCGTGGTTATGATGCCATATGGGTGGTGGTGGATAGATTGACAAAAAGTGCTCACTTCATTCCGATTCGTGAGACTTATACGTCAGAAAAGATGTCAGAAGTCTATACCAATGAAATCATAGCACGTCATGGAGTGCCGGTGTCCATCGTGTCCGATAGGGTTACCCGGTTTACCTCGAAATTCTGGCGTGAATTCCAAGAACAAATGGGGACCAAGTTGTACATTAGCACTGCGTACCATCCCCAAACGGATGGACAAAGTGAAAGAACGATACAAATATTGGGTGACATGCTACGGGCATGTATAATCGACTTTGGAGGCAGTTGGGATGTTCACCTACCATTGGTCGAGTTTTCGTATAACAACAGTTACCAATCTAGTATTAAAATGGCACCATACGAACTGCTTTACGGTAGGAAGTGTCGAACCCCGGTTTGTTGGGGTGAAGTGGGTCCACGTGAACTTGCCCACCAAGACATAGTACGAGCCACGAACGAAAAGATCGATAAAGTTCGGGCACACTTGAAAGCGGCTCAAGACAGGCAAAAGGCGTATGTTGACAAAAGGAAAAGGCCAATTGAATTTCAAGTCGGTGACATGGTCATGCTAAAAGTGTCCCCATGGAAAGGTGTTATAAGATTTAGAAAGAAGGGGAAATTAAGCCCAAGGTTTATCGGGCCATTTAAAATCATCGGAAGAGTTGGCAAGGTAGCTTACCGTCTTGAACTACCGGAGGAGCTGAGTGGGATCCATGGCACGTTTCATGTATCGCAATTAAGAAAGTGCCTAGCAGACGAAACGACATATATCCATTACGACGATATCGAAGTGGATAATAGTCTGAATTATGTGGTGAGACCGGTTGAAATTTTAGACAGAAAGGTCAAACGTTTACGAAATAAACGAATTGACCAAGTCAAAGTCAAATGGGAGCATAGGAAAGGTTCGGACACTACATGGGAGTCCGAAGAGGAGATACAACGGCTATACCCTTTCTTATTCGATACGTAATTCGGTTTCGGGGACGAAACCCTTTTAAGGGGGGTGGACTTGTAACACCCCGAAAATAAAAAAAAAAAAAAAAAAAAAAAACCCATACCTTGGAATTTTAAAGAATTAATAAATAAGAAATTACTAACTAGGAACATAACCTAGTTAAGTCCAAGTCTTGAAATAATGCATGATATGGCTAAAACACATTAACTTAAGAGCAAAACAAAGTTGGGGGACTAAACTTGACAAATTAGAAAAGTTGGTTACTAATAGTAACAAAACCAAACCAAACACACCAAAATTGGTGTGTCTGGTCGATCAAGAGAAGAGGGGCGACAAGGGGGTTCTCCAAACCCTAGCTTCACACCAAAATCCTTTAAATTGAAGCCCCAAATCTGTCCCAAATCAAGTTCTAAACATGAATTAGTAATCCCCTCGTAGTGAGAATCATAAGGTATGTAAAAATTCGTGTTAAATCCTTGTTCGAAATTCTCATGATTTTGGAAATCTGAAATTAGATGCTTGCATGTCTGTTACTTGGTTAGATTGAAGTTGAATAGGTGTTTAGAAGTACAACCTAGTTAACTATTTGATAAATCATGCCCAAATTCGGAGAATTCTATGAATCCATGGAAGCTAGGTTATGGGTTTTGTTAGATGATGATGATGACTAGGATTTGAATGATAATTCTAGTATAAATTTCATTATAGGAGGTAATTCCTGTGATATTGATGCTAAAATGTGTGCAAGGTTTGCTAATTAAAATGAAATTGAGGTTTTATTTGCAAGTCATGAACTTGGAGATGATGGTAGGAAAATCTGACCCGCTAGGTGTTTGTAGAAATGCCTAAGTGAGGATGTTGATGTTAAATTTGATGAGAACGCAGATTTGATCATGTTTCATAATGATATGAATATGGTCATGGGAAAGAGTTCTAAACAAGTTGTAAAAACTGAATTTTCTAGGCAAGGAGTCCGGATCATCAAGCGGACAAGCCGAAGGGAATCCACGGGGGAAAGGCGTGCTCTAAAGGTACGAATTTACCATTCGTTACATTACGAGTTAATTAATAGTATTATGTTGTAGTCTCGAAAACATAGTAAACAATATAGTTCAATATATCACGGAAGTGACCTTCGTCTTAGTCAAGCGAGACGGGTCAAGACAATGGTTAGAAAATTTGACGTATGTATTACATTATTGATGATTGACTTTTGGTATCTAAACGGGTCAAATAATCGAGTAAGACATAAATTACACTCCGGAATATTTTGGATTGTGCTATGATAGTTGACAAATATTTATCACATCATTAGAACATTAGAATTGATGAATAGGTTGATTTAAGGTGAATTACAAGATTTGGTTCGTGGGACATGAACAAAACAAGCAAGACCTGAAATTCCCAGGTACCACCGTAAATTACGGTAGTACCGTAAATTACGGTGAAGGTTATACTTGTTACGGTATAGATCTACTGATTTACGGTGATCATTTGAAATCCAAGACTCACCGTAAATTACGGTGATACCGTAATTTACGGTGGACCCAGATTAAACTTTTATGTTTTGTTATTTCAACTTTCATGTTAAATTCTTGGAACTATATCACATAATAACATCAAACTAACGTTTTAGATGGTTTGATCATAGGGAAATTGGCGAAGCTTACGGATGGTGATCAAGTGATAAAGTGAAGAACCGAACACTCTATTTTGAAGCTTCCGCAATGTCTTAGATCTTTTGTAGTCTTTAAATATGGGTTGTAACACATGTTAAACAAATTTTTGAAATGATGTAACTTAGTCACTAGTTGATTAGGTTCTTGAATACTTATGAACTTTACTAATGATAAGTCATGTGCTTTATTTTATACAAATATATAAAATATCAAGGGTATAAATCTAGGGTGTTACAGTATACCTAGATTTATGAGCTTCTTCTAAAATCTTATTTCTTAATTCTCGCTGCTTAGGTACCCAAATCCTTCTTTTGTGGAATCTCCAAATTCCATCAGTTCCTTGTTCTAACTCTTTTATTCTTCCTTTCATTCCTTCAGCATCTTCGTTGATTGCTGTTTCCTGAACATTCTTTATTTGTTCCATTAAATATAACTGTAGATTTAATCTGAGAGCACGAACTCTTCGTTGTTTTTCATGGTACTTACGACTTAAGGCATCTGCAACTACATTTGCCTTTCCTTCGTGATACTGAATATCACAGTCGTAATCACTTAGGATTTCCATCCATCTTCTTTGTCTCATGTTTAACTCTTTTTGCCCAAATATATATCTTAAACTTTTATGATCTGTATAGACAGTAAACTTACTTCCGTACAGATAATGTCTCCAAATTTTCAGGGCAAAAATTACGGCTCCTAATTCTAAGTCATGAGTCGTATAGTTTTCTTCGTGCTTTTTCAATTGTCTTGAAGCATACACAATTACTTTCTTGCGTTGCATAAGCACACATCCTAATCCTAGTTTTGAAGCATCACAATATACTTCAAAATCTTCAGTTCCTTCCGGTAAGGCTAAAATTGGAGCATTGGTTAATTTCTGTTTCAAGATTCTAAAGGCTTCTTCTTGTTTAGGTCCCCATTCAAACTTAACTGCCTTACAGGTTAGCTTAGTTAATGGTACAACTATCTTGGAAAAATCCTTAATAAACCGTCTGTAATATCCAGCTAAACCTATAAAACTTCTAATTTCCATTGTGGATTGCGGAACCTTCCATTTGGTAATTGCCTCTATCTTAGCAGGATCTACATGAATACCTTCATGATTCACCATATGTCCTAGGAATTGCACTTCTTGTAACCAAAATTCACACTTCGAGAATTTGGCGTAAAGCTTTTCTTTTCTTAACAAAGTTAAGAGTGCATGCAAGTGCTGACAATGTTCCTCCTGACTTTTTGAATAAATAAGTATATCGTCTATGAAGACAATTACAAATTTATCCAAATATGGTTTACAGATCCTATTCATCATGTCCATGATGGCTGCAGGTGCATTCGTTAACCCAAAGGGCATGACTGTAAACTCGTAATGACCATACCTAGTTCTGAAAGCAGTCTTAGGTATGTCTTCTTCTTGTACCTTCAATTGATGATATCCGGAGCGTAAGTCGATCTTAGAAAAATATCTAGCTCCTTGAAGTTGATCGAAAAGATCATCAATCCTAGGTAATGGGTATCGATTCTTAATTGTAACCTTATTCAATTCTCTATAATCGATACACATTCTCATGGACCCATCCTTCTTCTTTACAAACAACACGGGTGCTCCCCACGGGAATGAACTAGGTTGTATGAAACCTTTACTTAGTAATTCATCTAATTGCTTTTTCAGTTCTAACATTTCTGTGGGAGCTAACCGATAAGGTGCCTTGGCTATCGGTATAGTTCCTGGAATTAGATGAATTCTAAATTCTACCTCCCTATCTGGTGGTAATCCTGGTAATTCTTCCGGGAATATATCTGAGTATTCTGAGACTACAGGAATCTCCTTAAGTTCTTTACCCTTAGTACTAATGATTACTGAAATCATATATACTATTCCTTGCTTTTGTTCATAACTAGCAACTTTCATTACTGATATGAACTTCATGGGCTTACGTGGTTTATCTCCTGTAATCATAATGACTTCTCCGGTGGGTGCTTGAATTTCTATGGAATTCTTATCACAAAGAATTCGAGCATGGTTGGCTACTAACCAATCCATTCCTAACACAACATCAAATTCGGCTAATTTCATAGGTAATAGGTTTGCAAAGAATTTATGACCTGAAAGTTCTATATTTTCCTTTTGCAAAACTTTATCTATGCTAACAGAATTTCCGTCTGACGTGTCGACTGTAAAAATCTGCCTAAGTTTGGTTAAGGGTAAATTAAGAGCTTGGTAGAATGAAGTATTGATAAAACTTTGGTTTGCACCAGAGTCAAATAATACTTTTGCATACACGTTGTGAACTAGAAACGTACCAGCTATCACATCTGGAATGAGTTCTGCTTCCTGAGTAGTCAATTGAAAAGCCCTGGCGTTTCTTTTGGTAGCTCCTTCTGCAGCTTTAGCTTTATTTTTATTAGCTGGTTTAACTAATTTCGGACAATCTGGCCTGAAATGTCCAGTTTCTCCACAATTGTAACAAATTGTGGTTTTCTTCCTGCAATTTTCTTCACTATGTCCTACAACTTTACAAAAGTTGCAGGTTACATTGCATCTTCCAAAATGTTTTCTTCTGCAATTCTTGCAGAAAGGCGGAATTGAGGATTGTCCCGTTCCTCTTTTCCTGAAACTGCTATTATTACCCGTACGAAATCCTTGGGTAATTTTCTGAGCCAGTTCCTTTTTACTGTTATCATCTCTTGTGCGTACTAGTTCATCAGTTAGGGTATTGGCTAATTCCACAGTATCATCAATAGTATGAGGTCTCGTAGCTTTAACGATGTTACGAATTTCACTAATCAGTCCCCATATATAGCGAGAAATGAGTACCGGTTCTGGCGAAGCCAGTGTTGGTACCACTCTAGCATATTCAAAGAATGTCGAAGTATAACCGCGACAATCTACACCCGTCATACGATGGTTTAGGAACTTATTTGCCATTTGATCTTTTTTCATATTCGGGACATAATTTTCTTTCTACAAGACTTTTAAATTCTTCCCAGTTCATGACATAGGCCTTATTTCTTCCTTTTGCTTGTAATACCGTGTTCCACCATTCTAGCGCCCCTTCTTTAAACAGATTTGACACGTACATGACCTGATCGTCCTTGGCACATTTACTTATTGTAATTACTGCCTCGGTTTTCTCTAACCAACGCAATGCAGCGGTTGCTCCTTCATTGCCTGCAAACTCAGTGGGTTTGCAAGCAAGAAATTCTTTGTAAGTGCAACCAGGCGTTGCAGCTTTCATTTTCTTAGGGAGCGGAACTTATCGTGGTTCATTAGTGTGATTAATATGATTATTGCCTCCATTTACGCTATTACTGAAGTTATCTTCAGAAATACGTTTACTCAGAATGATTTGTTGAGGTTCAGCAGGTTTCTGCACAGCCGCGACTATTGCCGTAATAGCATTGGCTATCCCTTGAGCAACGATATTTTCTATATCTTGCCTAGTCATATATTGATCCCCTGGTTGTTGTTCCGATTGATTAACCTCATTTACTGGTTCATTATTAGCGTTTTTCATCTGATAATTATAATTTTATTAGTATTGAATAAATAACAATTACACACAAAACAATCATATAAATTTCACAAAACACATATAGCCAAAACTATCGATTTCTTGATTCCCATTTTATATATTTTATAGTATGCTTCAATACACACAATTTATCTTACAAAGTTTTTAGTTTAGGTTATTTCACAAGATTATATTATTTATTGCTATTATACAATCACAGTCTCATAAACCCCTTATCCCTCGTCAGCTAATATTTTAATAACGGCGCTCCCTCTCATCATATTTCCAGGAGATCTGTTCTCCTACTTCCCTGATTCTATTTCCTGCATCCACCAGCTCCTCACCAAAGTGGCGGAGTTCAGCTAAATTCTCATTACTCATAGGTGGATTAGGTATAGGTTCAGGGTCAAATTGAGGAAGAAAGGAATAAGGACTGTTGAGCAGGTTTTGGAATTGCCAGTCATTCGTCCACCACTCATCCATTCCTAAAGGTTGAGTGTGAATTATAGGTTCTGGGATTGCTGGTTCCAAATTCATTGGAAGTTGGGTTTCAATAGGGTGAGTAAAAGCATTTTTATTGACAGGCTGTATAGTATCACAGTTTGCCAATATAAAATCTAGCTCCTCTTGTAATGTCATTTCCTGGGTTTGATTAGAGCTTTCTCCCATTTCTATTTGGGTTTGTTTAGATCCTCCTCCAATCTCCATTTCTATTTGTTTAGAATATTCTTCAAACTGTATTCCCATCTGCCTAGACTCTTCCCCGACTTCAATCCCCTTCCCTTTGTCTAATGGATTTTCTATTTTGGGAATCTTTCTAGGGACGAGTTTCCTCCTACGCACACGTCTCCATCCTACGAATCTCCTCTTTTTCTTGGGCTTGGGTTTCTCTGGAGGTGGAGCATTGAATTCAATAGGTTCTTCTATATCTGGTATATACCTATTGAAATCTCTGGAAACCTCTATTCTTACCGGATAGAGATTTAAATTCTGAAGGGCGTCAGACAAGTCACTCATGCTGTTATGCAAAATACACACAAATACTAAGTTAAAAATTTTATAACAAAATTTCATAGAAATTTTTTTTAAATATTATTTCATATCGTGTGACTACAAAACAACTGAAAATTAACATACTAGGTTTTACTGTAGATTTATTTATTTACTGGATAAGGTTTCTGGACTGTAGGTGATAAGGGTGCTAATACTTGAGTCAGGTTATTTAAAGATTTGTATTAACTGTTACGGTGGCTAGCATATAAAGATCTGCCCATTTCTCATCTATCTTATCTTCCCAAGGTGATTTACTGGTTAATTCCTGGGTTTCCTGTTTAATCTTCTTTTCTCGGAATTTCTTTATTTTCTCTTTACTTTTCCTAATAATCAGACTTCTTTTACTAGGAGAAAGTGGTTCCTCATATTGTGCCTTTCGCACAAATATTCCTTCTTCAGGAATTACAGAGTGATTTGAGGATTTAGTTTGGGATGAACTTCCCTTCTCGTTGGATGACCTATCTAATTTAAGATAGATATTTGAAAGCTTTTGCTTACCCATACTGTAACTAACAATTAGTCAGTTAATAAAACACATAATCACATAATGGTAATCAGGAAAAAATTTAAGTATTTCTAAATACTTAATTGGCTTAAATCAGTGGCTCTGATACCACCTTTTTCTGTCACGGCCCCCGACCCGGTTTGACCCGTTTCAGGAGCCGCGTGACAGAAAATCCCGTGGTATTAGTTTAACAGCGGAAGTTTTCTTCGGGATCTTTTTAAAACTGCAATTTCCCGATTTATTTTATTTCACAACTCGGGATATAACCCCGGTAATTTACATTCATATGATTTCACGGATAAATCTTTATTTTACAAAACATGTTTCTTTATTTTATACTGAGCTACTTTCTTTAAGCTGATAGTGCTTCACGGCACTTTTCCTTGATCACAACAGATCCCCTGAAGCATGTTTGAAAAAGGTTTTGTCAGCGGGAAATACTGGTGAATCATTCTTTTTAATAAAATGACACATTTGTTATAATTTACAGTATTAAGAGCGATTACAATGTTTCCCAATTTCAACCAACTACCCACAGTATTTGTCACTCGACCACACATTGGCTATCTCGTTGTCCAATGGTGTCTGTGACTATGGTCATATCACCCCTTGGCTAACCCGTTGTCCAAGTGTGACGATTATCAAGTATTGTATACAAAACCCCACATACCGGCTGTAATTTGGTGATTACAAAGACTTAATCCCTGTAATTATAACTTTGAAAATAACCATGATTTCGAAAGTAATTTGATAAAAGAGAATGACTCACATTGCAGATTTAATTGAGCAGAGCCTAGCCTACTGATTAGCCTTTTAACCTAAAGTATCATGCACACAACTCGATTAGTAACTTAATACAGCATTTACGATAACTCACGAGATTAAAACCTTCACAACGAATGACAAAGTGCGATACTTAAACATCCATCGGATTAACGACGAATGACAAAGCATAAACCCTAATGTGGGCAGCACTTAAACATCCATTGGATAGTTTAATCGACCGGACATTGAATCGTAGCAGCGATCGAGTTAATACCCGGTATCGGAGCAGCACCTCACTAATTATCTATGAAATTTCGACTTCAGAGTGATATGAATTCGTTTTTGAAAGTTTTTATAGACACCAGTGAATTGTGCAAGTGACGGGCTATTTATAGGTGAATTTAGGACCTTACGCGGCCCGCGTAAGACTTCAGTTTAACCTTACGCGGCCCGCCTAGCCGCCCAGTCTACGAGTAGGCTTGACCAGTCACAAGTAGGCTAGCCAGGTGGTCGCTACGTGGCTCCGGAACACTTATCCGGTCAACACAAGTTTGACGCGCCCCGCGTAAGACCATGCTTAATCTTACGCGGCCCGCCTGAGAACCATATTTCTGATTTTCTTTGTTTTTCATACACAGTATGGTTTCAGGGGTCCGGATTTTTAATAGTGGGTTGGTTTATGACATATTTGAGAGTCCTTACACAAAACTCAACAAGCGATTGTCAAATGTTATTGTCAAATGGTGTTAACCACATCATTTGACCCATTTAGTCTAATTGACCATTTGTCCGTATGAGATGGTATTTAATTACCATTTCACCCCTTTTAAACCTATCCCGGTTTTCCTTTGAACTTGTTTTACTTAAAACCGTTTTTATTTATTCGTCATTACATGACTAATTTACCGCTTTACCCCTTTTTACTATAATTCATAATTTCTTACCATTTTCCCTCATTCCGACTCTCATTGAATCGTGTCGGAATATCATATATCAACCCCTTAATAGCATTCATATCTATACTTAAAATTAAGTAACTTTGCAAATAATGTAAAGGGGCGTAAGCTCTACTTACCTCGCATCCGAATACACTTTCTTCTCGTGCTTGATTCGTTTGACCGCTTCTTTCCCAAGCCTCCACCTAGCTCGTTAGGCGACAAACTATCATCATTCACAAGGTGGTTAGATTAGTCATTACAATTCACGACTATTCCACCTTACGTATTTTTTTATGTCGAAACCACTATTCGACTTTATCATTGGTTAGTTTGACTTGTATAGGTCAACTATCTTAAATCATACAATAGGCATAATTAAGTTAAATCAACATTATGATTAGAACTCGTTTTAACCCTTATTTCACGTATTTAGTCAAACAAGGCAATTACGCGTTTCATTCGTAATTTCAACATATAAACATTCACTTAGGCATTTTAACAAACACCTTGCGGGCATAATTTCTCACAATTTATTATCAAGCTCAATACTTGTCATTTAGCCATGGTTAACATCAACTAAGCATGTTTACATCAATTTTCACATTAACAAAATCTGAATTTACTTCCTAGAACTCAAATTACACTAGAACAAAAATTAAAATTCTAGTGTTTAACATGTTCCTACAACACCCACTTATCACCTTCAATGGTGATTGTGAATTCACAAGAAATAAGCATGATTTCAACTTGTATTTGTCTAGGGTTTGTCCCTAGACACTATATTGTTCCTAATTCATCATAAAACAAACATGCAACCATAAATTTCAGATTTTCCCAATTTCATGAGAATTTCGAGTTGAGAGTTTTCATCAAATTTTACATACCTTGTAATCCTCTTGTGATGAGGATCACTAATCTATGCTCTAATTTCGATTTCAGCTTGGATTGAGCCTTCAATTTGAGAGTTTAGTGATGTTTAGGGTTTTGAGAGTGGGGAATCGCCCCTTCCTGCTTCTGTACGACCAGACATCTCAATTGAGGTGTTTGGTTTTGTTTTTAATTAAAACTAATAATATCACTTTCAATTTTAACAACATTGGCCCTCCTACTTTTGTTTAACATATAGTTTTGGTTATTTTAACCCTATTTCAAGTTATTTCTTGACTTATAGTTAACTAGGTTAAAATTCCTAGTTAGTAAATTCTTGTGTATTTATACTTTATAATTCTAATATAAAGTTTTATATTTTTCGGGGTAACTTTATCGGGTTAATTTTTACCACTAACGGTATTTTACCCGTCTTTACTATTAACGTGGTTTGATTACCAAACCCGTTTTTGGGATGTTACAAGTCTACCCCCCTTAAAGAGGTTTCGTTCCCGAAACCTTATTTACGTAGTTCATTGGTTTAATCAAACGGACCTAGTTTCGTTTTCAAGGCTCCCGTTTCCTTTGGTCAAAAGTTTTCATGTATACTGACGCGTACGTCTTTCATGTGTAAGGCCTCGCGGGCCGTTACTTACAGCTTATAACCCTTTATCTTTATTGACTGAGTTGTCACTTGACCACTTAGTCTCGTTAGTCTTTTAATAGGTCTATCCCGCGCTTGTGTTATATTAACAAGCACTTGTATTTGTTATGACGCTTTCTTAACTTTGAATAGTTTTACCGGCTAGACTAATTAGTCGCGGTCACTTCATACCCCGTAACTCACGTTACAACGTGATCATTTTCTATATTTCTTTTCTTGTCCGTGAGCGTGTCACATCACGTTTAAGTTTAATTCAACGTTTCTTTATCATACTTCTTCTTTTCGAATGTATCGTCTCGCACTTATCGATGTTAAAACCCATACTCTTTGATATTTGTTATTTCCAAATTCGCCTTATAGTATTCATATTTGTTAAAACGTTATTTCTTACTAAAACTGAATTTTTAGTTTAACGTTTTTTCTCTTTAACTATGTCAATTACTCATATCAAGGAAATTAACAACCCATAATTTATTGTTTTCCGTTCTCGTTTTACTCGGGGATTCGTAACAAGTTCCCTCACCTTACACTATTGACCCGTAGGTTCCTTCACTTAACCTCGTAGGCTATTTCCTTATGCTTTCACCTCTTTAAGGCGAGGCCCTTATGATCCCTTTGCTTCAATTCATGACCCGTGGGTCATTTTGGCCCCGTAGACCGTTACACTAATTAATATCTCGTAGGTTACGATGATCCCGTAGATCATCTTTTATTCGAGTCTTTATTCAAATGTATATACGTTTATATACGCATATGGCGTTAAGGCACCCCTTTTTATGTTTAGAATTATTCACCTTTACTTTTTAGATTTCGTTTGACCTTGACCGTAGTCTAAGGCTACATTGTTTTCTTTCGAATTATCTTTCCGACTTCTTGACTTCTAACGTCAATTACACGTCAGTTTTCCCTACACTTACCATTACCCGGTTCTTACCTATACTTCTTTACGTCCCATTACCCGGGTTCTTTTATTTTAATGTTTTTAACTCCTATAACTCCTTTACATAGGTTTATTAATATTTCACACTTTTATTTATTCGGTTCGCGCTTACTTACTTTAGCAAGTGTCATTCTTTATTAAATTTGTTTGACTTGTTCGTGTGAAAATTCATCACTTATGAATGTCAAACTTTAGTCTTTGTTCGAACCGTTCAGCTTTGAAATAGTTGAACGTAATTTATCAAAATTTCTATTTGCAGTATCTTATCGTCCTTTAGGCATGATGTAAGGACTATCAAATATGTCATAAACCAACCCACTATTAAAAATCCGGACCCCTGAAACCATACTGTGTATGAAAAACAAAGAAAATCAGAAATATGGTTCTCAGGCGGGTCGCGTAAGATTAAGCATGGTCTTACGCGGGCCGCGTCAAACTTGTGTTGACCGGATAAGTGTTCCGGAGCCACGTAGCGACTACCTGGCTAGCCTACTTGTGACTGGTCAAGCCTACTCGTAGACTGGGCGGCTAGGCGGGCCGCGTAAGGTTAAGCTGAAGTCTTACGTGGGCCGCGTAAGGTCCTAAATTCACCTATAAATAGCCCGTCACTTGCACAATTCACTGGTGTCTATAAAAACTTTCAAAAACGAATTCATATCACTCTGAAGTCGAAATTTCATAGATAATTAGTGAGGTGCTGCTCCGATACCGGGTATTAACTCGATCGCTGCTACGATTCAATGTCCGATCGATTAAACTATCCAATGGATGTTTAAGTGCTACCCACATTAGGGTTTATGCTTTGTCATTCGTCGTTAATCCGATGGATGTTTAAGTATCGCACTTTGTCATTCGTTGTGAAGGTTTTAATCTCGTGAGTTATCGTAAATGTTGTATTAAGTTACTAACCGAGTTGTGTGCATGATATTTTAGGTTAAAAGGCTAATCAGTAGGCTAGGCTCTGCTCAATTAAATTTTCAATGTGAGTCATTCTCTTTTTATCAAATTACTTTCAAAATCATGTTTATTTTCAAAGTTATAATTACGGGGATTAAGTCTTTGTTAGCATAGATAAAGTTTTGCAAAAGGAAAATATAGAACTTTCAGGTCATAAATTCTTTGCAAACCTATTACCTATGAAATTAGCCGAATTTGATGTTGTGTTAGGAATGGATTGGTTAGTAGCCAACCATGCTCAAATTCTTTGTGATAAGAATTCCATAGAAATTCAAGCACCCACCGGAGAAGTCATTATGATTACAGGAGATAAACCACGTAAGCCCATGAAGTTCATATCAGTAATGAAAGTTGCTAGTTATGAACAAAAGCAAGGAATAGTATATATGATTTCAGTAATCATTAGTACTAAGGGTAAAGAACTTAAGGAGATTCCTGTAGTCTCAGAATACTCAGATATATTCCCGGAAGAATTACCAGGATTACCACCAGATAGGGAGGTAGAATTTAGAATTCATCTAATTCCAGGAACTATACCGATAGCCAAGGCACCTTATCGGTTAGCTCCCACAGAAATGTTAGAACTGAAAAAGCAATTAGATGAATTACTAAGTAAAGGTTCCATACAACCTAGTTCATCCCCGTGGGGAGCACCCGTGTTTTTTGTAAAGAAGAAGGATGGGTCCATGAGAATGTGTATCGATTATAGAGAATTGAATAAGGTTACAATTAAGAATCGATACCAATTACCTAGGATTGATGATCTTTTCGATCAACTTCAAGGAGCTAGATATTTTTCTAAGATCGACTTACGCTCCGGATATCATCAATTGAAGGTACAAGAAGAAGACATACCTAAGACTGCTTTCAGAACTAGGTATGGTCATTACGAGTTTACAGTCATGCCCTTTGGGTTAACGAATGCACCTGCAGCCATCATGGACATGATGAATAGGATCTGTAAACCATATTTGGATAAATTTGTAATTGTCTTCATAGACGATATACTTATTTATTCAAAAAGTCAGGAGGAACATTGTCAGCACTTGCATGCACTCTTAACTTTGTTAAGAAAAGAAAAGCTTTACGCCAAATTCTCGAAGTGTGAATTTTGGTTACAAGAAGTGCAATTCCTTGGACATATGGTGAATCATGAAGGTATTCATGTAGATCCTGCTAAGATAGAGGCAATTACCAAATGGAAGGTTCCGCAATCCACAATGGAAATTAGAAGTTTTATAGGTTTAGCTGGATATTACAGACGGTTTATTAAGGATTTTTCCAAGATAGTTGTACCATTAACTAAGCTAACCTGTAAGGCAGTTAAGTTTGAATGGGGACCTAAACAAGAAGAAGCCTTTAGAATCTTGAAACAGAAATTAACCAATGCTCCAATTTTAGCCTTACCGGAAGGAACTGAAGATTTTGAAGTATATTGTGATGCTTCAAAACTAGGATTAGGATGTGTGCTTATGCAACGCAAGAAAGTAATTGCGTATGCTTCAAGACAATTGAAAAAGAACGAAGAAAACTATACGACTCGTGACTTAGAATTAGGAGCCGTAATTTTTGCCCTGAAAATTTGGAGACATTATCTGTACAGAAGTAAGTTTACTATCTATACAGATCATAAAAGTTTAAGATATATATTTGGGCAAAAAGAGTTAAACATGAGACAAAGAAGATGGATGGAAATCCTAAGTGATTACGACTGTGATATTTAGTATCACGAAGGAAAGGCAAATGTAGTTGCAGATGCCTTAAGTCGTAAGTACCATGAAAAACAACGAAGAGTTCGTGGTCTCAGATTAAATCTACAGTTAGATTTAATGGAACAAATAAAGAATGTTCAGGAAACAACAATCAAGGAAAATGCTGAAGGAATGAAAGGAAGAATAAAAGAGTTAGAACAAGGAACTGATGGAATTTGGAGATTCCACAAAAGAAGGATTTGGGTACCTAAGCAGGGAGAATTAAGAAATAAGATTTTAGAAGAAGCTCATAAATCTAGGTATACCATGCACCAAGGAAACAATAAGATGTACCAAGATTTAAGAAATAATTTCTGGTGGATAGGCATGAAAAATGATATAGCAAGATATGTTTCTAAGTGTCTTACTTGTTCACAAGTTAAAGCAGAACACCAGAAACCTTCAGGTCTACTACAACAATTAGAAATGCCTGTATGGAAATGGGAACTCATAACAATGGATTTTGTTACTAAGTTACCCAAAACCAGAAAAGGTAATGATGCAATTTGGGTAATTGTGGATCGATTAACCAAATCTGCTCACTTCCTACCAATGAAGGAAACCTTTAGCATGGAAAGATTGGCAAAGTTATATGTAGATGAAGTCGTATCCTTACATGGAGTTCCACTCTCCATTGTTTCGGATAGGGATAGTCGTTTTACTTCTCATTTTTGGACAAGTTTCCAAGAAGCAATGGGAACTCGACTAAACCTAAGCACTGCATATCATCCTCAAACAGATGGGCAAAGTGAAAGAACAATCCAAACTCTAGAAGACATGCTCCGAGCATGTGTGATAGATTTTGGTGGAAATTGGGACGATCATTTACCTTTGATAGAATTCTCCTATAACAATAGTTATCATTCAAGCATCGAAACTGCCCCATTCGAGGCACTGTATGGAAGAAAGTGCCGAACTCCAGTTTGTTGGGCAGAAATAGGAGAAAACCAATTATCAGGTCCTGAAATAGTGCAAGAGACAACCGACAAGATTACACAAATCAAGGAAAGACTGAAGACAGCTCGAGATCGTCAAAAGAGCTATGCCGATAATCGACGTAAGCCGTTAGAATTTCAAGTTGGAGAAAAAGTACTGTTGAAAGTTTCTCCTTGGAAAGGAGTTGTTCGATTCGGTAAGAAAGGAAAGCTAAGTCCAAGATACGTAGGACCATTTCCAGTGATTCAACGTATAGGACCAGTTGCTTATCGTTTACAACTACCAGAAGAGTTAGCTGGAGTACATGATGTATTTCATGTATCCAATCTCAAGAAATGCCTATCAGATGAATCTTTGGTAGTACCTCTTCAAGATATAGAGGTAAACGAAAAGTTAAAATTTGTTGAGAAACCTCTTCAAATAGAAGATCGAAAGGTGAAATTTCTCAAGCACAAACGACTAGTGCTAGTTAAAGTCAAGTGGGATTCAAAGAGAGGACCCGAATTCACTTGGGAGCTGGAATCAGAGATGAAGCGAAAATATCCTCACTTATTCATATGAATCTCGAGGACGAGATTTTAAATAAGGTGGGGAGAATGTAAGGACTCTCAAATATGTCATAAACCAACCCACTATTAAAAATCCGGACCCCTGAAACCATACTGTGTATGAAAAACAAAGAAAATCATAAATATGGTTCTTAGGCGGGCCGCATAAGATTAAGCATGGTCTTACGCGGGCCGCGTCAAACTTGTGTTGACCGGATAAGTGTTCCGGAGCCACGTAGCGACTACCTGGCTAGCCTACTTGTGACTGGTCAAGCCTACTCGTAGACTGGGCGGCTAGGCGGGCCACGTAAGGTTAAGCTGAAGTCTTACGCGGGCCGCATAAGGTCCTAAATTCACCTATAAATAGCCCGTCACTTGCACAATTCACTGGTGTCTATAAAAACTTTTAAAAACGAATTCATATCACTCTGAAGTCGAAATTTCATAGATAATTAGTGAGGTGCTGCTCCGATACCGGGTATTAACTCGATCGCTGCTACGATTCAATGTCCGATCGATTAAACTATCCAATGGATGTTTAAGTGCTGCCCACATTAGGGTTTATGCTTTGTCATTCGTCGTTAATCCGATGGATGTTTAAGTATCGCACTTTGTCATTCGTTGTGAAGGTTTTAATCTCGTGAGTTATCGTAAATGCTGTATTAAGTTACTAACCGAGTTGTGTGCATGATATTTTAGGTTAAAAGGCTAATCAGTAGGCTAGGCTCTGCTCAATTAAATCTGCAGTGTGAGTCATTCTCTTTTTATCAAATTACTTTCAAAATCATGTTTATTTTCAAAGTTATAATTACGGGGATTAAGTCTTTGTAATCACCAATGTAACACCTCGAAAATTCACGTCCTATAATGTGTTGACACGTGTCATAAGTTTGAACGTGTGAAAGAATGTTATAAAAGGACTAAAGTTGACAATCATGGAAAGTATGTAAATATACGAGTTCTAAATGTCAGCAGTGAATAAATATATATTGTACATCAACCCTACATGAAGCTCATACCTTCAAACGAATAAATCATGGATCATACGAAGCTAAATATGAAGGAAAGTGAGAGATTACAAACTACAGGGGTTAAATGTGTCAACATGTTTAAGTTATACCTCTGAGTGACCTTTTGACAAACCCGAAGCTTTGTAACAGTTAATTATGCTCACTAGAATGCACGATATAAATTTCATAAAGTTTCGTTATCGTATGAGCAAGTTGTGATCAAATTCGTATGCGAGGGGTTAAAAGCGTCAACGTTAAAGTTTAGGACTTTTCGGGTGACAATAAAGTTAACCGAGGACTAAACAAAGTGGGTAAATGTCTTGAAGCCCTTATAAGTCAATTTGGAGGGTTCAAAGTGCAAGAAATAATGTCATAGCAAAGTTTCCAAGAGCCAAGGACCAATGCGTAAAAATAAAAAATATAAGATTTGGTGCAGAAGGGTGTCGGGCGACGCGAAGCCCCAGGGGGGGTCTTCGCGTGCCGCGAGGGCCTGTCTGGTCCGAAATCTTTGGGTTTTTGTCTGCCATGGCTCTTCTAACCGACTTATAAACGTTTTTCCTTAACGCATAGTATGTACTAGAACTATTTTAAACATACAAGTGTTGATACCTACTGATATTTGTCATAGGCTTAATCCGGTAATTGTCGGTTTTGCCCTTACGGGCTATAAAATGAGTTTTACATATCTAATCGACTCCAAACCTTTTGCTACTGATTAGATATGATAAATAAATTATTTTAAGCCTTCTGGAATAATAAAAATATCAGCTTTATGTATAGAACCCGGAAATGGCTTCTAATCGCCTTTTTAAGCGTTTTTAACGCATAGTATGTACTAGAACTATTTTAAACATACAAGGGTTGATACCTACTGATATTTTAGGTAAATTATAATATTTTAACAGTAAGCAAAAGTTGTTAAACTCAGACTTCAGTTTTGAGCTTTTCGGCTTATGTGAAATTACCAAAATGCCCATACGGTGCATAGTTTGGTTATAATTAATAAATTTCACATATATACTTTACCCTACTGTTATAACTTAGTAAAATAAGTATTTTTTCTGATTATAGCAGACCTGTAACTCAGGTTAATACTTAAACTCTTTTATAACCTTGTAAATGACCAAACTACCCCTACGGGGCATAGTTTGTGTTTAAATTCGTTTCGGGCATAATAGAAGACATCTTACTGATGTTACAACATATTTGAAACATATTAACTTAGGAAACCTGTATATGGCTCTTACGGATACCCGTTACGCTTATTACGCGTTCGGTTCGGCTTATGTAACTAGTTTACATAAAGTAGCCGAAACGGGTCAAACCTTATCGGTTTTATCTCAAAATACAGAATGTGTTTAGATTACCCATATAAGACAAGTCTCCGAACATGTCGGGTCTAAATCACATCCTATCCGGTCTTCGCTTAATCGTGCGTACGAACCGTATCTTTGAAACTAACCGGTCTAAGCTTAAGCTTAATTAAAGACCCGTTAGGATTCTAATAGGTTATTATAAACCTTCGTTCCAGAATAGGAGGACCAGTAAAAGCTACTTGCATTTGCTTATTGTGATTATTACTTTGCTCAGGTAAATACTTTTAACTTATTTTCCCCTATACGGGCTTGGGTTACGGTATATAAAATACCGCTTGGTCGGGCATTAAATCTTCCATCGTTTGGTGGTTAATTGAATAATTTGATCGGCCCGTTTAAATATGTTTTGTTTACGTAAAGCCTTTGGGGGGTTAATGACCATGTCCCGGATATCCTTGGCATCATTTTACGAAATGGCCACGACTTAAGCGCGGGGTGTAGGCGTACACCCGTCAGTGCACAAAAGAATAATGTGGTGTGTCTATTGATCTTTAACCCGGACACGATCCGGGCTACTGAACGCATAAGGAACATGTAATTCATTTACAAGATTATATATTTAAATAATTGTCCCAAGTTATAAAATGTTTGTGCCATGTGCATCCAAATCAATTTTTAATCATTTTTAAAATGAGTCAGTTGATTGTATTTACCAGTGTAAACTGACGTATTTTCCCAAAAAGATTAAATGCAAGTACTAAGCGTAATAGGCTGGATTCTCTCCTTAGCATCAATAAAGAGTCTCGCAAACTTAAGATGCCTATCGTCTGTTGAACTACTGTTTCTTATTTATTTCGATCCGTCTGTGGATAAACATTCGACTATTGTGATACTTGATATTACAATTTATAAAAGTTGAATTGTATCTTTCTTTTGCTTCCGCTGTGCATATTAAATATTGTGTTGTTTGACTATTATGTTGCCAACCACGTCACGATACTCCCCACCGGGCCCACCGGTGACACGTGGAATCCGGGGTGTGACAGGTTGGTATCAGAGCCAACATTGAGTGAATTAAACACTAGACTTTTGTGTTTAATCTCAATAACACAATTGCACATATCTAAACTTTCGAGTCTAGACAAATAACATAGGACAAATTCTACTTTGTTTGGTTTTGTTGTCCTTTATTTTATTTTATATATTTTTGTCGTTATCTTATGTTGTATTGACAGGATTAAAAATGCCGCCAAGATTCTTTAGACGTAGAGGACGAGGCAAGGGGCCAATCACCGTCCCCAATGACGACGAGGCAGGACCTTCGCACATGCGAGCTCCTACCACCACAGCGAGTGCGGACCCTAGAGAGCACAGGAGGAACCTCTTTGAACCAGCAAGATAATCAGTATCGCACAGTTCGACACCTCCCATCCATAACTCATATGGGCCACATTCGGAAAATGAGCCCGACAACCCTCAACCTTCTTACATACCTCTACAGCGATCCTTATCGCATCATTCTTTTGGTGACCCCACACCTGTTTTCAGGGGCCGGTTTAACCCGGCCAATTACATACAAGAACCAGTGGGTTTTAACCCATTGGGCCCGGAGGACCATTTCTCCGGCGATCATACGGAAGATATGGACGAAGACACCGATCCAGTCGAGCCCGCAACTGGAACTCCGAACCATCCTATCGAGGTCTCAGATGGTTCATCTTTTCACGGATCACCCTACCATGGTCCGGATAGTTACCAGGCGCGATTTACCCAGCACGAGTGGTATTTTACACCCTCGCACCATTCGTCGCCACACCAGCAGCAGCAGGATCCCTCTGAGGATTCACGATTCGTGGCAGTCACGCCACCGCCACCACCGCCACCAGTTCAGCCGGCACCTCCGCAACCGCCGAGGCGTAGGAGAACCGGAGCGCGGATGTCCGCGCGAGGAGGAGATTTTCATTTTAGCTCTCCTCGACAATCAAGTGGCAGTCATTATCTGCCACTTCAAGAGGATCCACAAATGGGTGGACCTTCAAACCCAGTTGCACCGCAACCACCGCCGATGGGTTTTGATAACCCGATTCCAGCATACACGGGTTCTATGGCGTATAACCCGTTTGAGCAGCCGGCTCACACCCACTATGGTTACGCTGAAGCCGACCCATACATGGTAGCAGCCAATTATAACGCCCTTCATCCTGAAGGACAGTATGGAGCTCCTTGGGGAGTAGGATACCCGACTCATGGGTACCAGATACCTGCCAGACCTATAATACGGACACAATCGCAGCCGCCACGGTTTTCTCCCCCAGAACGGGAGGAAATTCTTCAGAGACTGGACCAGGTCGAGCGAGACTTTCACCGAGATCGCAGGGAGCAACAAACGTTCTTCCAAGGATTGACAAGCCTAATAAAATGGAAGAGCAAGAAGGACCATTGAATCCTTCCACTGTTGTTGTAATTTCCTTGTATCAGTTGAGCCCCTGCGTGGGCCTGTCTTGTTGTATTAGCCCCTGCGTGGGTATGTATGCATGTTTGTTTATTTTGAACCCCTGCGTGGGTCTATCTTTCTGTTAACCCCTACGAGGGTGTGATGTTTGTTTAAGTCCCTGCGTGGACTAGTATGTTGTTTGACCCCTGCGTGGGTATGTTGTTTTATTAAAAAGTCCCGTTTAGGGCGACGTGTAACCTATTAATAATTAATGGAATGTAAGTTTATAAATTTCATTCTGCTATTATATACATGAATATTATATATGAAATAAATAAATCAAAATCATTCCTTTTAAAAATAATCTGCCTACTAAATATTGAATAAGAATCTTAAGAGTGAAACCTAGCCTGAGTGTCATTATAAAGACCTGGCCAAGATGGTAAGACCTGTTTAAAAGATTCGGATCCCTATTAACATCTAAAAAATAGGTTGACACTCCTGGCACATGTGATTCATTAAAATCACACACGTCATTCTTATATAAGGATTCTTTAAAAGATTCCTAACCCAATTTAATGATCTCTGAATCATGGATTTAGATCATCAATTAAGATGATCATATTTTGACCATACATTGGCAATATAATGCCTACGGGCCTTGCTCATTTCTACATGAGCCAAAAGACAGTGGTAGCTATGACTCCCTGTCCGAAAAAGGTAATGAACTTTGATTCAAACCTTAATGCCTCGATTCTCTGAAATCATGGCTTATATCATCCTATAAGATGATCATATTATAAACATCCCTTAGAAGGGAAGTGCCTACGGGCTATAGTTAATGACCTCTGAGACTAAAGACAGTGGTAGCTATGACTCCCTGTCAGAGAAGGTAATGAACTATGATTCAAACCTTAAAGCCGTGATTCTCTGAAATCATGGCTTATGATTTAAAATGTCCATGTGACTAGGCCTTTTGTGCTACTAATAAAACTGTTATTGTTTTTGTAATTAGGATAAATTATAATAGAAATCCTAAATAAATATGATTAAGAAATTAACCAAATATGGTCTCTGTTTACCATGGTTAATGAATTGCCATAAAAGACAATTCCATAACAAACTCCCAAATAAACTATTGTCCTTGTTTTCTGTAACAGTTCAATTAAAATGGCTGACTCTGATGAAATTAATAGTCACCCAGTGGAGAATAATGATAACGCCCGAATTAATCTAACGGGTGCTGAATTGAAAGCGTTAGTAGACGACGCTGTTACAAAGGCCTTGGAGCGGCAGTATGAAGAATATAGTGGGACTCGGAGTAGGACCCTATCTACACCGCATTCGAAGCCACCTTCCAAGAAGGAAGAACTGAAGAAAGATGATGATCGACTCTCCTCAAACCACCACAGTGCTCCATCTCAACAGATTATACTAAATCAAGAGCCCCATACTAAGGGTTGCTCCTATAAATACTTTGTTTCATGCAAGCCCAGGGATTTCACTGGGGAAAAAGGAGCCATTGACTGCATGACGTGGTTAGATGAGATGGACACAGTAGTGGATATCAGCGGGTGCGCTGAGAGGGATATAGTCAAGTTTGTATCACAATATTTTAAAGGCAAAGCTTTAGCCTGGTGGAGATCACTGATTCAAGCCACTGGGAAGATCCCATTGTACAACATGTCTTGGGAACAATTTGTTGCCCTCATCAGGGAAAATTACTGCCCTCAGCATGAGGTGGAGAAGATAGAGTCTGATTTTCTATCATTGGTAATGACAAACCTTGACTGTCAAGCTTACCTCACGAGCTTCAACACAATGTCCCGGTTGGTTCCGTATCTGGTGACCCCGGAACCAAAAAGAATAGCTCGTTTTGTCGGTGGTTTAGCCCCCGAGATAAAGGCAAGCGTGAAGGCCTCTCGGCCAGCTACTTTCAGATCTGTAGCTGACATATCTCTGTCCCTCACTCTGGACGCGGTCAGACAAAGATCGCTGAGGAACAGAGATGCTGAGAAAAGAAAACGTGAAGATGATAATTCACGGAGGTCAAACAAGAAGCACCGAGGAAACGGTGACAACAAGAAGGGGTCAGAGTCAAAGAAAGATGGGCATCATTCTGGTGAGAAGCCCAAGTGCAAGATTTGCAAGAAACAACACTTTGGAAAGTGCAGACTCGAATCGAACTCGCAGACTCAGTCGAGAACTTTTGCTTGCGGGATATGCAAGTCCAAGGAACACAAGACCTTGGATTGCAAAAAGCTGAAGGATGCAACCTGCTACAGTTGCAATGAGAAAGGGCACATTAAAACCAACTGCCCTAAATACGCCAAGAAGCCTGAGGAGGCCAAGAAGACCAACGCTAGAGTCTTCAGGATGGATGCGAAAGAAGCTGTACAAGATGATAACGTGATCACAGGTACTTTCCTTGTAAATGATGTCTATGCAAGAGTACTTTTTGATTCAGGCGCTGATAAGTCTTTTGTAGATGATAAGTTTTGCAAATTGATGAATTTACCTGTCAAAACCTTAAGTGTGAATTATGAGGTGGAGTTAGCAGATGGCACCATAGAAACCGTCTCAACTGTGTTTGATGGATGTGTTATATCCATTAAGAACCACTCTTTTCCTCTGTCTCTACTTCCCTTTAAGTTAGCCGGTTTTGACATAGTCTTGGGTATGGACTGGTTATCTCATAACCAGGCCCAAATTGTCTGCAACAAGAAACAAGTGGTGATAAAGACTCCATCTGGTGAATCACTTACCATTCGGGGAGATACCCGGTATGGACTGCCTGAGCAAGTGACTATGCTCAAGGCCTCTAAGTGCTTGAAGAAGGGTTGTGTCATCTACATGGCACAAGTGACTTTTGATGAGCCGAAACCGAAGATGGAAGATATTCCTGTCATTTCTGAATACCCTGATGTGTTTCCTGAAGAACTACCTGGTTTACCACCAGATAGGCAAGTGGAATTCAGAATCGACATCATCCCTGGAGCAGCACCTGTTGCTAGAGCACCTTACAGGTTAGCACCAACAGAGATGAAGGAATTAAGAGCACAACTAGATGAATTACTAGCTAAAGGTTTCATTAAACCTAGTTCGTCTCCTTGGGGAGCGCCAGTCTTGTTTGTCAAGAAGAAGGATGGATCGATGCGTCTGTGCATCGATTATCGTGAGCTTAATAAAGTCACGATAAAGAATAGGTATCCTTTGCCCAGGATCGACGATTTGTTTGATCAATTGCAAGGGGCAAGTTATTTCTCGAAGATTGACTTGAGGTCAGGCTACAACCAACTGAAGGTTAGAGATGAAGACGTACACAAAACTGCATTTAGGACTCGTTATGGTCATTACGAGTTCCTAGTGATGCCTTTTGGGCTCACTAATGCACCGGCCGCGTTCATGGATCTCATGAATCGCGTTTGCAAGCCGTACTTTAGCATGGAAAGATTGGCAAAGTTATATGTAGATGAAGTCGTATCCTTACATGGAGTTCCACTCTCCATTGTTTCGGATAGGGATAGTCGTTTTACTTCTCATTTTTGGACAAGTTTCCAAGAAGCAATGGGAACTCGACTAAACCTAAGCACTGCATATCATCCTCAAACAGACGGGCAAAGTGAAAGAACAATCCAAACTCTAGAAGACATGCTCCGAGCATGTGTGATAGATTTTGGTGGAAATTGGGACGATCATTTACCTTTGATAGAATTCTCCTATAACAATAGTTATCATTCAAGCATCGAAACTGCCCCATTCGAGGTACTGTATGGAAGAAAGTGCCGAACTCCAGTTTGTTGGGCAGAAATAGGAGAAAACCAATTATCAGGTCCTGAAATAGTGCAAGAGACAACCGACAAGATTACACAAATCAAGGAAAGACTGAAGACAGCTCGAGATCATCAAAAGAGCTATGCCGATAATCGACGTAAGCCGTTAGAATTTCAAGTTGGAGAAAAAGTACTGTTGAAAGTTTCTCCTTGGAAAGGAGTTGTTCGATTCGGTAAGAAACGAAAGCTAAGTCCAAGATACGTAGGACCATTTCCAGTGATTCAACGTATAGGACCAGTTGCTTATCGTTTACAACTACCAGAAGAGTTAGCTGGAGTACATGATGTATTTCATGTATCCAATCTCAAGAAATGCCTATCAGATGAATCTTTGGTAGTACCTCTTCAAGATATAGAGGTAAACGAAAAGTTAAAATTTGTTGAGAAACCTCTTCAAATAGAAGATCGAAAGGTGAAATTTCTCAAGCACAAACGACTAGTGCTAGTTAAAGTCAAGTGGGATTCAAAGAGAGGACCCGAATTCACTTGGGAGCTGGAATCAGAGATGAAGCGAAAATATCCTCACTTATTCCAATGAATCTCGAGGACGAGATTTTAAATAAGGTGGGGAGAATGTAAGGACTCTCAAATATGTCATAAACCAACCCACTATTAAAAATCCGGACTCCTGAAACCATACTGTGTATGAAAAACAAAGAAAATCAGAAATATGGTTCTCAGGCGGGCCGCGTAAGATTAAGCATGGTCTTACGCGGGCCGCGTCAAACTTGTGTTGACCGGATAAGTGTTCCGGAGCCACGTAGCGACTACCTGGCTAGCCTACTTGTGACTGGTCAAGCCTACTCATAGACTGGGCGGCTAGGCAGGCCGCGTAAGGTTAAGCTGAAGTCTTACGCGGGCCGCGTAAGGTCCTAAATTCACCTATAAATAGCCCGTCACTTGCACAATTCACTGGTGTCTATAAAAACTTTCAAAAACGAATTCATATCACTCTGAAGTCGAAATTTCATAGATAATTAGTGAGGTGCTGCTCCGATACCGGGTATTAACTCGATCGCTGCTACGATTCAATGTCCGATCGATTAAACTATCCAATGGATGTTTAAGTGCTGCCCACATTAGGGTTTATGCTTTGTCATTCGTCGTTAATCCGATGGATGTTTAAGTATCGCACTTTGTCATTCGTTGTGAAGGTTTTAATCTCGTGAGTTATCGTAAATGTTGTATTAAGTTACTAACCGAGTTGTGTGCATGATATTTTAGGTTAAAAGGCTAATCAGTAGGCTAGGCTCTGCTCAATTAAATCTGCAATGTGAGTCATTCTCTTTTTATTAAATTACTTTCAAAATCATGTTTATTTTCAAAGTTATAATTACGGGGATTAAGTCTTTGTAATCACCAATGTAACACCTCGAAAATTCACGTCCTATAATGTGTTGACACGTGTCATAAGTTTGAACGTGTGAAAGAATGTTATAAAAGGACTAAAGTTGACAATCATGGAAAGTATGTGAATATACGAGTTCTAAATGTCAGCAGTGAATAAATATATATTGTACATCAACCCTACATGAAGCTCATACCTTCAAACGAATAAATCATGGATCATACGAAGCTAAATATGAAGGAAAGTGAGAGATTACAAACTACAGGGGTTAAATGTGTCAACATGTTTAAGTTATACCTCTGAGTGACCTTTTGACAAACCCGAAGCTTTGTAACGGTTAATTATGCTCACTAGAATGCACGATATAAATTTCATAAAGTTTCGTTATCGTATGAGCAAGTTGTGATCAAATTCGTATGCGAGGGGTTAAAAGCGTCAACGTTAAAGTTTAGGACTTTTCGGGTGACAATAAAGTTAACCGAGGACTAAACAAAGTGGGTAAATGTCTTGAAGCCCTTATAAGTCAATTTGGAGGGTTCAAAGTGCAAGAAATAATGTCGTAGCAAAGTTTCCAAGAGCCAAGGACCAATGCGTAAAAATAAAAAATATAAGATTTGGTGCAGAAGGGTGTCGGGCGACGCGAAGCCCCAAGGGGGGTCTTCGCGTGCCGCGAGGGCCTGTCTGGTCCGAAATCTTTGGGTTTTTGTCTGCCATGGCTCTTCTAACCGACTTATAAACGTTTTTCCTCATCTTGGGCGACCCCTAGGCAACCCCTAGACACTTAGGGACATGTGTTAATGATCAGGGACCATTGGTAGTGTTGTGTGTCAACAATCCATGGTGATTAAAGCACTATAAAAGGCCATGATGTTGCAACAAGTTCTTCACACCTTCCATCTGCACTTTGGAGCATTTCTGGAGCTAAAGACTTCTCTCTAAGCTTCACAAATCGTGCTTAGGACTTCAGTAAGTTTGCTTAACCTTCCTTAGTTAAGTTTTTGCTTAGTTTTAGCTTAAAAGTCAAACCGTCGTAATTAACGGTTGACTTAGCGATTAATCACTAATGGTCCAGTGATTAGTCGAATTGAAAGTAGTTATAAGTTGGTAATTATGTGGGTAATAAACCCTTAAAAGGGTTCCCCCTGATTCCCACTCTAACTAGGTCAAATGTCGGGTCAAACTTGTTATTAAAAAGTCAACAGGATACTTATTTTCTAATTTATGCATAATTAGCAATGTAGAACACATACAACCTGTTTGATCATTAATATAACTTGGTAATTAGTGTAAGAACATGTCTAAACATGTTCATCCCGACAATTTTCAGTAGAGACCCGGTTCGGAACCGAAAGTCGCATAGTTTGACTTTTGCTTTGACTTTCTGTTCTGACCCGTTTAGGCATGTTTTAGAAATGCCTTAGAGCTTTGATTGGACCAGGTTACATGCTAGTATAACCCTCTGTGATTATACACCATGGTTCATTAGTTAACCAATTAATATGCATGATTCCGTTAATTGCTCATATGTTGACCATTATGCCCTTTTCACCTTAAAACGTGATTTTTGAAAATGTAAAAGAGTAGAAACCTTAATTACTGATATATAAACTTGTACCCAAAGTTTGACATCAGTTTGAGGTGTATATTGAGAGTTATGCTCATTAGCGTAATTATAAAGCTTCTTTAGCGAATAAACGGCGTAATTAGCGTATAGCCTAGTTAAGCCTACTTTTCGATATCAAAATCTTTACCCACGGATGTAATATATTATTTTGGGATTTTTGAATATTTTTAATTAATTTTAGGCTGAGCATAACTTATAGTCATAGGCTTAATCCGGTAATTGTCGGTTTTGCCCTTACGGGCTATAAAATGAGTTTTACATATCTAATCGACTCCAAACCTTTTGCTACTGATTAGATATGATAAATAAATTATTTTAAGCCTTCTGGAATAATAAAAATATCAGCTTTATGTATAGAACCCGGAAATGGCTTCTAATCGCCTTTTTAAGCGTTTTTAACGCATAGTATGTACTAGAACTATTTTAAACATACAAGGGTTGATACCTACTGATATTTTAGGTAAATTATAATATTTTAACAGTAAGCAAAAGTTGTTAAACTCAGACTTCAGTTTTGAGCTTTTCGGCTTATGTGAAATTACCAAAATGCCCCTACGGTGCATAGTTTGGTTATAATTGATAAATTTCACATATATACTTTACCCTACTGTTATAACTTAGTAAAATAAGTATTTTTTTCTGATTATAGCAGACCTGTAACTCAGGTTAATACTTAAACTCTTTTATAACCTTGTAAATGACCAAACTACCCCTACGGGGCATAGTTTGTGTTTAAATTCGTTTCGGGCATAATAGAAGACATCTTACTGATGTCACAACATATTTGAAGCATATTAACTTAGGAAACCTGTATATGGCTCTTACGGATACCCGTTACGCTTATTACGCGTTCGGTTCAGCTTATGTAACTAGTTTACATAAAGTAGCCGAAACGGGTCAAACCTTATCGGTTTTATCTCAAAATACAGAATGTGTTTAGATTACCCATATAAGACAAGTCTCCGAACATGTCGGGTCTAAATCACATCCTATCCGGTCTTCGCTTAATCGTGCGTACGAACCGTATCTTTGAAACTAACCGGTCTAAGCTTAAGCTTAATTAAAGACCCGTTAGGATTCTAATAGGTTATTATAAACCTTCGTTCCAGAATAGGAGGACCAGTAAAAGCTACTTGCATTTGCTTATTGTGATTATTACTTTGCTCAGGTAAATACTTTTAACTTATTTTCCCCTATACGGGCTTGGGTTACGGTATATAAAATACCGCTTGGTCGGGCATTAAATCTTCCATCGTTTGGTGGTTAATTGAATAATTTGATCGGCCCGTTTAAATATGTTTTGTTTACTTAAAGCCTTTGGGGGGTTAATGACCATGTCCCGGATATCCTTGGCATCATTTTACGAAATGGCCACGACTTAAGCGCGGGGTGTAGGCGTACACCCGTCAGTGCACAAAAGAATAATGTGGTGTGTCTATTGATCTTTAACCCGGACACGATCCGGGCTACTGAACGCATAAGGAACATGTAATTCATTTACAAGATTATATATTTAAATAATTGTCCCAAGTTATAAAATGTTTGTGCCATGTGCATCCAAATCAATTTTTAATCATTTTTAAAATGAGTCAGTTGATTGTATTTACCAGTGTAAACTGACGTATTTTCCCAAAAAGATTAAATGCAGGTACTAAGCGTAATAGGCTGGATTCTCTCCTTAGCATCAATAAAGAGTCTCGCAAACTTAAGATGCCTATCGTCTGTTGAACTACTGTTTCTTATTTATTTCGATCCGTCTGTGGATAAACATTCGACTATTGTGATACTTGATATTACAATTTATAAAAGTTGAATTGTATCTTTCTTTTGCTTCCGCTGTGCATATTAAATATTGTGTTGTTTGACTATTATGTTGCCAACCACGTCACGATACTCCCCACCGGGCCCACCGGTGACACGTGGAATCCGGGGTGTGACAGGTTGGTATCAGAGCCAACATTGAGTGAATTAAACACGAGCCTTTTGTGTTTAATCTCAATAACACAATTGCACATATCTAAACTTTCGAGTCTAGACAAATAACATAGGACAAATTCTACTTTGTTTGGTTTTGTTGTCCTTTATTTTATTTTATATATTTTTGTCGTTATCTTATGTTGTATTGACAGGATTAAAAATGCCGCCAAGATTCTTTAGACGTAGAGGACGAGGCAAGGGGCCACACCGCCCCCAATGACGACGAGGCAGGACCTTCGCACTATCAGCTTAAAGAAAGTGGCTCAGTATAAAATAAAGAAACATGTTTTGTAAAATAAAGATTTCTCCGTGAAATCATATGAATGTAAATTACCGGGGTTATATCCCGAGTTTTGAAATAAAATAAATCGGGAAATTGCAGTTTTAAAAAGATCCTGAAGAAAACTTCCGCTGTTAAACTAATACCACGGGATTTTCTGTCCCGCGGCTCCTGAAACGGGTCAAACCGGGTCGGGGGCCGTGACACATGACCCAAAACCCGAGTCTTTTTGACTTTCCATACGCGTTCCTGTTTCTCAGTCTACGCATGCGTTTAATTCCTTACCCATCAACCGGGTGTTTTACCGAAATCGTTATCATTGCACCGCTTCCGGTATGCATTAATACTTCATTTCGATTTACTTGGTCATCTTAGCGAAATCCGTCGCTTTTATTCGACCATGTCTTTTATTCTTTACATGAACACCATTGGCGGCCTTATTAATTATGAGTGACGATTATCATCGTTATCCTTGCTTTACTATGACTAAAGTTAACAACCTTGATTATCTTTTTCGTGTGGGCAACACCTTTGTTTTTATGACCCGGCGGATCATCTATACTTTGGTTTTACTTGCCCATATTGTTCACCATGGCCATTTCGTCCAAGATGACTTATTTTCGTGAATTTTCTTTTGATCATTCATTTATATCATCATTTACATTAATCCTTGTCCCTTCTCTCGGGCTCATTATCCTAATGTAATACGCTTCCGTCACCCGGCTGTGCGTTTACATTGTTATCAACTATTTTGTTCATTTGTTTCATTTGGGTACTTTTTAATTTATCCCATTCACCCCGTCCTTACTACATCGGATGTAAATGTGTCCGCTATAAGAAGTTCATGGTATCATATGCCACTACTTACTTGGCCAGAGTAAGCGATTAACACATGACACGCATGACCTTTTTTATAGTTTTCACATCACACCCTATGTAAGTAATGCCTCTATTTGTTTCTCTTGGAAACAATATCCCGAATACATTTTCTATTCGTTTTTCCAAGTTTCTAATTTACATATGCAACAATCATTCTCTACATGTTTGTTGCATATTGCTATTTGTGCGTTTACATTTAAAAGCGTGCACCTGGTAATGTTTGCCCTGACGGGCGTTCCTTGCCATTAACCTTGTTCGCGGTCGTTACGCGATTTAGTCCTTGGTGAGCATGTTCCTCTTGTCATACTTCGGACCGTTCCTCTATCATATCCGTAATTTGTTCAACCATGCTTAATCTTACGCGGCCCGCCTGAGAACCATCTTTCTGATTTTCTTTGTTTTTCATACACAGTATGGTTTCAGGGGTCCGGATTTTTAATAGTGGGTTGGTTTATGACATATTTGAGAGTCCTTACACAAAACTCAACAAGCGATTGTCAAATGTTATTGTCAAATGGTGTTAACCACATCATTTGACCCATTTAGTCTAATTGACCATTTGTCCGTATGAGATGGTATTTAATTACCATTTCACCCCTTTTAAACCTATCCCGGTTTTCCTTTGAACTTGTTTTACTTAAAACCGTTTTTATTTATTCGTCATTACATGACTAATTTACCGCTTTACCCCTTTTTACTATAATTCATAATTTCTTACCATTTTCCCTCATTCCGACTCTCATTGAATCGTGTCGGAATATCATATATCAACCCCTTAATAGCATTCATATCTATACTTAAAATTAAGTAACTTTGCAAATAATGTAAAGGGGCGTAAGCTCTACTTACCTCGCATCCGAATACACTTTCTTCTCGTGCTTGATTCGTTTGACCGCTTCTTTCCCAAGCCTCCACCTAGCTCGTTAGGCGACAAACTATCATCATTCACAAGGTGGTTAGATTAGTCATTACAATTCACGACTATTCCACCTTACGTATTTTTTTATGTCGAAACCACTATTCGACTTTATCATTGGTTAGTTTGACTTGTATAGGTCAACTATCTTAAATCATACAATAGGCATAATTAAGTTAAATCAACATTATGATTAGAACTCGTTTTAACCCTTATTTCACGTATTTAGTCAAACAAGGCAATTACGCGTTTCATTCGTAATTTCAACATATAAACATTCACTTAGGCATTTTAACAAACACCTTGCGGGCATAATTTCTCACAATTTATTATCAAGCTCAATACTTGTCATTTAGCCATGGTTAACATCAACTAAGCATGTTTACATCAATTTTCACATTAACAAAATCTGAATTTACTTCCTAGAACTCAAATTACACTAGAACAACAATTAAAATTCTAGTGTTTAACATGTTCCTACAACACCCACTTATCACCTTCAATGGTGATTGTGAATTCACAAGAAATAAGCATGATTTCAACTTGTATTTGTCTAGGGTTTGTCCCTAGACACTATATTGTTCCTAATTCATCACAAAACAAACATGCAACCATAAATTTCAGATTTTCCCAATTTCATGAGAATTTCGAGTTGAGAGTTTTCATCAAATTTTACATACCTTGTAATCCTCTTGTGATGAGGATCACTAATCTATGCTCTAATTTCGATTTCAGCCTGGATTGAGCCTTCAATTTGAGAGTTTAGTGATGTTTAGGGTTTTGAGAGTGGTGAATCGCCCCTTCCTGCTTCTGTACGACCAGACATCTCAATTGAGGTGTTTGGTTTTGTTTTTAATTAAAACTAATAATATCACTTTCAATTTTAACAACATTGGCCCTCCTACTTTTGTTTAACCTATAGTTTTGGTTATTTTAACCCTATTTCAAGTTATTTCTAGACTTATAGTTAACTAGGTTAAAATTCCTAGTTAGTAAATTCTTGTGTATTTATACTTTATAATTCTAATATAACGTTTTATATTTTTCGGGGTAACTTTATCGGGTTAATTTTTACCACTAACGGTATTTTACCTGTCTTTACTGTTAACGTGGTTTGATTACCAAACCCGTTTTTGGGATGTTACAGTTTATGCCCCTCAAAATGTAGTGGCGAAAAGGGATCTGTGTGATAAATTAAAATCGGTGATGAATAACAATCAAGGTTTGTGGGTAGTTTTGGGGGACTTTAACGTCGTCCGTAGGCCAGAAGATAGGAGGAACTCCAGGTTCAATCATATGGCGGCGTCGGATTTTAATTTGTTTATTGATGAGGTGGATCTCCATGAGTATTGTATGAGGGGTAATAAGTTTACATACGCGGCTGTGGTGGAAGGGGTTGTTAAATTAAGTAAGATAGACAGGGTGCTGGTTAGTCAAAGCTTCTTTAATAGATGGCCTAGGGCGTGTCTTAGATCTTTGTCGCGTGGGTTGTCGGATCACTCTCCTCTGTTGTTAACTTTGGTTGATGTGAATTTGGGGTATAAACCTTTTCGTTGGTTCAATTCTTGGCTCGGGAGAGGGGGGTGTAAAAATGTGGTTAGGAAGGCGATTTTGGATTGCTCGACTGAAGGAAGACCGGATATGGTGATTTCAGGTAAGTTAAAGTGTGTTCCCGAGGCTATTAAAATTTGGTGGGACGAGATAGTGAGAAAGGAAGGAGAGTTACTAGAAAATTGTAAAAGCGATATTCAAAGATTAGAGCGGATTTTGGAGGATAGGGAGTTAGAGGAAGAGGAGGTGTGGATTTGGGAAGAGTGTAAGAAAGAAGTCATGCAGATTGAGCAATGGAAAAGTAGAGATTTGCATCAGAAATCTCGTGTGGGTTGGGTGTCGAGTGGAGATGAGAACTCAGCTTATTTCCATAGGATGGTGAATGGGAGGAAAGCGGTTAATGACATTCCGGGCCGTAGTATAGATGGTAAATGGATTACGAAGCCGAGTCTGGTCAAGAGAGAAGTTTTAAAATTCTTCAGGAACCATTTCTCTGAAAAATTTGGGAGAAGACCGGAGTTAGTGTGTGATGGGTGTAAAGTTATTTCGAGTGAGGATGCTAACAAGCTAGTCAGGCCGTTTTCTAAAGAGGAGATAAGGGAGGCGGTTTTTGATTGTGGCTCTGATAAAGCCCCGGGTCCAGATGGGTTTAATTTCAAGTTTATAAAACATTTTTGGGACGTTTTAGAAGAGGATTTCTTCAAGATGTTCAACTCTTTTTATGACACGGGAGAGATTAGTAGAGGTTGTAGTACCTCGTTTATAACGTTGATTCCGAAGATTAGTTCCCCGGTCGAGTTAAAAGATTATAGACCTATCACTCTGGTGGGTGTTATTAGCAAAGTTATTTCGAAAGTGCTAGCAGCCAGGGTGAAGGAGTCGTTGGGAAAGATTATTTCGGAGACACAGACGGCGTTTCTCAAAGATATATTTATTTTGGATGGCCCTCTTATCATTAACGAGTTGTTCAGTTGGTTAAAGAAGACAGAGAGACAAGGATTTTTGCTGAAAATAGACTTCGAAAAAGCATACGATAATGTTAATTGGGGCTTCCTTCTGTCAGTGATGGGGCAAATGGGGTTCCCGAACAGATGGTGTCTTTGGATAAAAGGGATTCTTGAGTCAGCTAGATCGGCTGTTTTGGTCAACGGGTCTCCAACTTTTGATTTTCAGTGCCAAAAGGGGGTTAGACAGGGGGATCCGCTATCCCCGTTTCTATTTCTTATTTTCATGGAGGCCTTTTCGTGTTTAATCAGGAAGGCTTGTGATTTGGGGGAGCTTAAAGATCTTAGATCCTTTCATGGGAGCCTATCTATTTCTCATTTACTTTATGCGGACGATGCGTTGTTATTGGGGGAATGGTCCAGTGGGAATATCGAGAAAACGGCGAGATTACTAAGGGTGTTCCATATTTGCTCAGGGCTAAAAATTAATATTAGCAAATCTTTTTTGTTTGGTATTGGGGTGGACAAAGAAGAGGTGGTGGAGATGGCTAATGTTCTGGGTTGCAGGACCGGTGAGTTTCCCTTTGATTACCTGGGGGTTAAAGTGGGAGCAAATATGAATAAATGTTGTCACTGGGATTCGGTTATTGACACGGTTAAAAGACGTTTGGCTTCGTGGAAGGCCAAGACGTTATCGATGGGAGGGAGATTAATTTTAGTTAAGTCTGTTCTCGCTAGCTTACCGGTATACTATCTGTCTCTGTTTAAAGCTCCTGTTAAGGTGATGGATCATATTGAAAGGTTGATGAGAAAGTTTTTGTGGGCCGGGTCTAGCGAAGGTAAGAAAATGAGTTGGGTTGCTTGGAATTCGGTTACAAAGTCTAAGAAAAATGGTGGGTTGGGTATAACGAAGTTACGAGATGTTAACTATGCGCTTTTGGCCAAATGGGCGTGGCGATTTAAAATGCAACCTAAGAGTATATGGCGGAAAGTGGTGGAGGTGGTTCATGGGGGGAGGGGTCGGTGGACGTTTTTACCAGCTAATCGTAGGTTCAAAGGGTGTTGGAATTCGCTGGTTAAGGAGGTGGAGGGTCGTATGGTCAACGGAAAAAAAAATTTGGGTTGTTATCGGCTAAGGTGGGGAATGGGGAGGCGGTGAAATTTTGGTCTGATCGTTGGGTGGGTTTGTCGATTCTGAAGGAAAGGTGGCCGAAGCTTTTCAGCTTGGATCGGAATAAGCAATGTTTAGTGGCGGATAGAATGGTCTTTATCGATGGTAAGTGGCGTTTCGATCCGGATTGGAAACAGCGTTTGTCTTCGGTTGAGGAGCTTTCGGAGATGTAGGATGTTGATTATTTACTTAACAATTGTCAGTTGTCAGGGGAGGTTGACAGATGGTTTTGGGGAGTAGAAAATAATGATGTTATGACGGTGGCATCGGTGAAAGAATGGATTAGAGAGGGTTCCGAAACCAGGAGCGATCAGTCGATGAGATGGGAAACTTGGATACCGATTAAAGTGAACCTTTTTATTTGGAGAGCGGAAAAGGATCGTATCCCGACTAGAGAGGCGTTGATCCGAAGGCGGGTTGATATTCAGGACGACTCGTGCCCATTGTGTGGTACCGGAAAGGAAAATGTTATGCACTTGTTCACAAGTTGTTATTTTGCGTGCGGTGTGTGGATGGCGGTGGAGAATTGGTGCAAAAAAAAAATATAAATAAATAAGTAAAAGTAACAACCAACTTAAATATCTAATAAAAATCGTCGTTGTTCGAAAAAAAATAAAAAAATCTAATAAAATAAATGCAAACCGAGAAACAGAACAACTCTACAAACAGCAAAGGCCAGAGATTGCGATGAAAATGTGGACAAATTCTTTAAATAGAAAATCACAAGACAAAATTATTACATAAATAAAAAGGTTCCTTTTTTAAACTATGTTACAAGTCATAGAATTACGTGCCCTATAAACAATGGCAGTGGTATCCAATATTTTCAAATTATTCTGTCCATGTGATCTTAAAATCAATTATTCTGTCCATGTGATCTTAAAATCAAACACGAGATCTTAATTAATAGGGTTCATGCTTATGGAATTATATCATAGTGGCATTTTTGAGGTATAATAAGATTTATGACCATATTTATTGGGTTTCTTCTGAATTGGTGTATAGGCATTATTGCCTTGTGAAGATGGATATGATCGGGTGGTTCCGTTGGTGGCACGATAATACTCTAGTGGTCCGTCAGTGATCCAAATTTGCCGTTAAAAAAAAATTAATAGGGTAAATTACACTTTCCGTCCTTTATGTTTGTACCGGATTGCAACAGATAGCATTTAACTTCAATAATTACAGTCACAATCCTTTATTTGCAAGACCCGTTACACTCTACGTCATTTAGTACTAACCAGGTTAAAATTTTCAGTTAAGTTTATTCACTTAAGGGTATTTTGGTCAATTCATGTCTTTATTTAAATGTTTAATAAATAAAAAAAATGCATATACACTTCATCTTCCCCAATTTCCTAACCCTAAAACCCTAACCACCACAACCTTATCCTGCCGCCACCACCACCACATCCTACAACCACCACTCCGGCCACTGGAACCACCCGGTCATATCTATCTCCAAATTTGAATCATTGACGGATCACTGGGATATCAACAGCCCATTCGCTTCTACTGGAGCGCTATTTCGATTTGGTGTAAACTCCCACTGTTCAATGGGAATGATGTCACTCAGCTTTATCATAAAAATCATACATATTACATTTTCAACTTTCTTCGTCGTTATAATAATCGTGAAGGGTGTCTTCAGAAGATTATGGTGTAATTGGTTTGAAATTCGGCTCACCAAATTTATCACTTGGGGCCACACTTGTGCCATATTCTTCATTCGTAATTTCCTAGTGTTTTAAGAAGATTATCGTTTTGTGGTTGTAAAGTGTTGACGTTCGTTTTCCTTTCATAAATTAAAGAATGGTGCTTCCAGTGAGACCCCCGACTCCATAGTAGTTTTGCATCAAGCCTTGGACGTAAGGCGCATAACTCTCGACAAAAAAGGCCGATTAGGGCATGTACCCCCTTGTCTTTCGGTTATCAACGCCAATACATGATGCATGATTAGCTGTCCCCCGCTTTTAATGTTATTTTCACGATATTAGTAAAATAACGTTAAAATTAGTGCACTTTCACTTTTGCCCCCCCCCCCCCCCACATCCCCGAGGGCCCACACATATATACATTATGCATGCACACCGCAAGCGGGGTGACCATCGCAATGCTTTGTTTTAATTAAACAATCGGATTGCTCTATTTTGCAAGATTGCTCTATTTTGTGATAATATTTGAGGAATATTTTAGACACGTGACATCATGACTATAATGATATGTTTACATTAGCACATGCAAAACGACTTCACTGTTGCCCTCTTAGGTTTTGTATTCTTCTTCTCCAACTTGGCGATTCCTGGAACTTCACTGTTGTTCCTTTGTTTAATTTAAAAAAAAACTAAAATATTTTTAAACACATTGTTATTTAACTATGTAGTTTGGGACTCATGTCTTTCGCTCCTCCAACAAGTGCATGTCTCTACGCAAACTAAGATGTATGGGAATGGACTGTAGGATCCAATCCTACCTTCTCGTATTGCTCATTGCGTTGGCTAATTGATAATGGTATGTTCTCAAAATCTCAATCCTATTACAATTGGAATATGTGATTGCCCATTAAAGTGGATTTCTTTGGATGGCGAGCATCTTTTAATAGAATTTTGACTCGCCCCAACCTAGCTAAAAGAGGGATCAGTGTACCAACAACCTTTTGTCCAATTTGCAATTCAGCGAAGGAAAACTCCATCCAACTCTTTATTAACTGCCCATTCGCTTCTACTGGAGCGCTATTTCGATTTGGTGTAAACTCCCACTGTTCAATGGGAGTGATGTCACTCAGCTTTATCACAAAAATCAAACATATTACATTTTTCAACTTTCTTCGTCGTGATAATAATCGTGCAGGGTGTCTTCAGAAGACTATGGTGTAATTGGTTTGAAATACGGCTCACCAAATTTATCACTTGGGGCCACACTTATGCCATATTATTCATTTGTCAATTTCCTAGTGTCTTCAGAAGATTATCGTTTTGTGGTTGTGAAGTGTTGACGTTCGTTTTCCTTTCATAAATTAAAGAATGGTGCTTTTGTTTGTCATGTATTTAATTTAATTTTGTGAACACTTTATATAGATTAGCTTTGTGTTCATAGGTTCATTCATGTTGATACTATAATACATCAACGTAACCGGTCCATCGGACGGGTATTAAACTAGTTAGAGTTAAGATAGATAATTAGTGTTAAATTTAGCATATAATATTTAGAATAAATTGGCATTTAAAGCAGACAGAAAGTAGACCTGTAATTAGAAAACAAAATATTCTTTTATAATTATTGTGATATATTTTTACTATTTGTCTCTTTCCGATTTCAGACCAAATACATAATTATTGTGTTACATTTTTACTATTTGTCTCTTTCCAATTTTAGACCAAATACACTTAATTTGCGATGACTCATCTTGTCCTTAAATTATACGATAAATATGGATGAGGTTATAGGTGTCCTTTAGATTCATAGGTGAATAGAAGATTTTAAAAATGCTCATTCTATTTAGAGCATTCTCATCCAATCCATCAAATTATACATACATTCCACTAAAAAACAATTCCTATATCAATATATTTCTACTAAAAACAAATATTTTTTCTCTCTTCTTTCAATTAAATAATATTATCATTACATTTTTCTCTCTCCTTCACTCACAACCATTTTCAATATATATTAAAAAAATTATACTGGATAAACAGTGTCCCCCCAAATATACAGATGAACAGTAACATTTTCTCTCTCCTTCACTCACAACCACTTTCAATATATATTAAAAAAATTATACTGGATAAACAGTGTCCCCCCAAATATACAGATGAACAGTAACATTTTATCTCTCCTCCACTCACAACCACTTTTTATACCCTTTATAATATAAAAACTTCCCCTCTCATTATTTGATGGATAGAATGTGAATGCTCTTACACCCCCTATTTACTAATTACACCCCCTATCAAAAACATCACATCCATCAATCATTTGCTTTTTGTTTTTAGTCTTTTTAGTCTTTTTGTTGTCTTTTTTTTATTCTTTTATTTAATTATTAGTTATTTATTATTTGTTTATTATTTATTTAGTTAGTATTATTATTATTATTATTATCATTATTATTATTATTATTATTAGTAATGATATATTATTTGTTATTAGTTTTTATTGTTATAATTTATCAAATTATATGTATAGCTGTAACAAAAGCTATATAAAAATAAGTACTTTTTTACAAAATTATTATCGAGGTTTAATAATTTACATACCGAGGTTTAATCTATACACCCCCCAAATATAGCAGGTTGGGCTATCCAAGAATTATACATATTTTGACGTGATTCAAATATATTCTCCCAGCCAGCTGCATCATTTTCTCTCGATAATTTCCATAGGTTGGTTGTGCCGGCAATTGGATGCTCTCCTTGCAATTCTACCATTATAAAATGGTTACCATTCACGTGTGCAATTGTAATTTTTTTTTTCTGGGAACCGGTGAGGGCCTCTCCAAAGCGAAAAACAAGTCGAACTGTTTCTTTTTTCTTGAGATAAAAAATGAACGATTACATTAAATTTGTTCGCAATCAAGAATCCTGTCTCTGGCATAATCATCCAGTGTTTTTCTGGTGCAACCCCCGATCCTGACCAATCCAAGGACGTTAACACATCTTCAAATGAGCCTAAGAAAGCCTTAGTGTACTTATTTCTAAACTCGAGTAGCTCTTCCATCAGTGACCTCCGGATAAATAACCATTCATCTTCACCGTACCCGAGAGCAGAAGCTGTCGCCCGAAACCCACAATTTCCATCACTTAACACGTTATGTATGCGTGTAACATACGCATGGAAGATTTTTGGAATTAGATGAATATAGTTGTGTATCACCTGTGATGCTTGATCTTGGTTCAACCCCATGAAGTCATAGCCTGGCGCACTTGTAGAGTTGGCGAAAGAACTTTGTCCGACAATATCTTGGTTCAACCCCGAAAGAACTAGTCTCTAGGCATTATGAAGGATTTATAAAATATTAATAAATTATAGTTTGAATTGTGAGTCAAATTGTTACTAAGAGTTTTTTTTTTTTTTTTTATGAAAATAGTCAAATTGTTACTAAGAGTTTTTTATGAAAATAAATCAAAATAATTAAACCATCGAAAACCTAAGTGGTTGTTTGGCAACTTCTGAATGGGTAAAGGTTGAACCAAAAAGAGGTCTTAACCATTAAGAGTCAGTATAATGCTTAACCATTCAGAGGTAAATGTCTGACCAATTCAGGTAAGAGTCTTAACCATTCAGACTCAGTATGATGCTTAACCATTTAGAAGCAAATGTCTGAATCATTCAGACATTTGCTCGCGAAATAAACAGTCTGAACCATTAAATATTGAACCAATAAGATGTCTGAAACATTAAAAGTTTTATATTAAGAGCTAAACAAACAACCCATAAGCTTTCACGATCACACGATTTGGGCTTCAACTAACTTAATTTGGCACGAGGAAGCAATGAATGTGAGTTACACATCCTTGTTTATTCACTGTAATATTTATGTAAACAAATTAATTAATGAGAAAATTATATATTTTTTATATGTTGTATGTAGTTAGAGAAAAGTTGATTTAATCGAAAATGAGAAGGAATCTTGAAAATAAATGGCAAAAGTAGAGAGGCCATCGGGTCAATACTCTAAATCTTGAAAATAAATGGCAAACGTAGAGGGTAAGATGTAGACAGTCTTACCTGAACTCCGTAGAAATAGAGAGTTTGCTTCCAGTGAGACCCCGTAGGATTCATACTTGGAGCAATTGAGTAAAATCAAGTGACCAACGGGAAAATGAACCAACTATACGAGCATAACTTGTGATTTATCTAGAGTTACGGCGCTCCAGTAATACTTGAAACGCTCTCACACATAATAACTTAAAAAAACGACGCAGCGGAAAAAGAGCCTTAAAATTTCCTTTCTCTATTAGACACATTTCTTACATGAAGGCTCAAATACGGAATGTCAAACGTTAACTAAAAGAAATATACAACATTCACTTTCAATTAACACTTTAAGGCGTTACATAATTAAAGCTATGTGACCGTTCTTTTTCGTACAATCCTTGCTCTCGACTCGATCTATGTCCGCTTCTCTTCGTTTGTGGTAGAAGAAATCCGTGTAGTACCTGTGGACATCACATACTACTTAACCATTAGTCGTTAACAACATAATACGACATTATTCTCATGTAATTTAATATCAAATATCATTCAACAATATAAACTTTGATTCATTCAACTATCCTCTCGTATTTTCTCATTCCGAGTTCGACTTCGATACCTCATGAACCCGATGTTCTTTTACCTGCATTACATTTCAACTTCAAGGCACACCATTAGCAACGTCAATGCCCAAACATAATGAAACCATTCCTTCATACATTTATAACATCTCGCATTCATATATGTATACTAATTCCTACGTGCATTCATAGCATATTACATCCATACATGCATACATTCATAAATCATACATGTACACATACATATACACCTACATATATACGCACACATTCTTACACGCACACATACATACGTACAAGCTCTTACATACCACTTACATTCCCATATAATTTTACTAACATATCCTAGTCACAAACGTCCATATAAATAAGTCTCATACGTACAAACTTACGTGCATGAACATTTCTATTCATGCTTACCTACAGATCCCGTCACTAACATGTAGGTAGATCTAATACACATACATATCTCCAAACTTATTTCTTTCCCACACATACTTTGAGTGAACGTTCTTGCTTGTGAGTGAACATTTCAACTATTGAGTGAACATTCTTGCTGATGAGTGAACGTTCCAACTGTTGAGTGAACATTCTTGCTGACGAGTGAACGTTCCAACTGTTGAGTGAACATTCTTGATGACGAGTGAACGTTCCAACTGTTGAGTGAACATTCTTGCTAATGAGTGAACGTTCCAACTGTTGAGTGAACATTCTTGCTGACGAGTGAACGTTCCAACTGTTGAGTAAACATTCTTGCTGACGAGTGAATGTTCCAACTATTGAGTGAACATTCTTGCTGACGAGTGAACGTTCCAACTGTTGAGTGAACATTCTTGCTGAAACGAACTAGAAAAACAAGATTTGCCAGCTAACTGGCTCTCGCGAGGCGCGAAAACCCCTACCCCGGGCGGTCGCGGGGCGCGACATCTATCGCGTTGCGCGACGGTGAAACTGAATTGCTGTCGCGTAGCGCGACAGCCCTCTTTCGACAGAATACTTCCCTTTGCTGCTGCATAAAGTGCCCAGCTATGTTTTCAACCAAAACTCAACTTGAAACTTACATAACTTTTGAGCTAAGCGTCCGTTTTGTGTAATTCTTGTTTCTGCGCGTCCGTAATTTATTTACGGATTCATTCACCATCCTAACTCACATCAAGAGCTAAATTATAAGAAAAAGGCTTAAAGATCCTTCATGCCATTATTCGACCCGTTCGATTCCACCATTTTATTTCCGACGTAACTAGCTACTTTCAGCCCCGACAATCATTCTTACCTTAGTATTTCCATTTATTAATTAATCATACATGAACTTCTCACATTTATAAGAATTAAATAACTCCCTAAACATACTAATAAGTGAGTTGGAAGTCACTTACCTTAAGCGTGCGTATTAGAGCTTACTTCCTTCCTCATCTCGCCGCGCTAGCCCTCTGTGCTTGAGTCAATTGATATGATTCCTTTCCTTACATGTCATCACGTTCGTATCAAAGTTAGCATATATGATCATACATACATACAAACATTCATTTCCTTTTATTTACACATTATTTGACTTCCGTTAGTCACATTTTCGCATACATGAGACACATATCAATAGTTACCTTATTCAAATCTCACGCAATCCGATTACCATCATACATAGCACATAAATCATCTAGTACATGACACACTAATTCTCTACTCTAACATTTGTGTTCAAAAGCCCATCCATTACATTCATACACTGTTGACTTTCAAAAGTCAACGATCTAACTTACATGTATACCTTCAAATTGTTATTCTTAATAAGGTAGACCATAGTAATAACATCGTGTGCATTTCATACTCATGTGGTAACGCACATACCACATGGTCATCTAGTTATATCCACATATAATCACATAGTAAATCCTACATATGCGAATTCTTCATGATCCTACCAATTGACCAACACATTCTAAATTAACCCATTTACATAACTCCACCTTCTTTACTCGCTAGTGAGTTCACACACTTAATATTTAGTACATGATTATTTACTAGTTATGATCAAACACCTAATCCCACATACGGTGTGCATCACACCCTCAAAGCATGTAGTACAACTTTCTAATGCAAGTATCTTACCGTATCATCTTATCACACTAATTTCCCACTTGTAATCCATCTAAAACACATTCCTTTTGCAAAACTATTAACTATTACATCATTATCACATTCTACATATAATTATCCATTGCTAGCATACAAATTTCACTTATCATTTTCACCTAAGCATTTTATCGAACACTTGGTGTGCATACCACTTTCTAAGCATAATGTACAAGTGTTTTGAGCATGTTTTTCCCAACTTCATCTAATGAACCACCACATTCAAACAAGACCTCATAATCATCAATTTCACATCAAGTTTGTCTATCAAAATCTATCATATAATACTTTGCTCATCACGAAATCACAATATAACATCTACAATTTCTTCATGATCATCCTCTTCACATTCATGCATTAGTTTCATTCTAATTCATCCAAATAACTAAAATTTAACCATGATTCAACTTCAACATATTAGCATCAACAAGTATTCATTCTAATTTCAACCAATTTCACGGATTAAACATAACCCACTTCAAACAAGGTCACCAATCTAAGTTTTAGAACATACCTCATGATCCCCATGTGAAGGTGATCATTAATCCATGCTCGGTTATGAATTTAAGCTTCATCTAGCCTTTCAATTTGATGATCTTTCTTGATTAGGGTTTGGCTCTTTAGAGCTCCTGAACATTCACAAACACACACGAAGTGTGTGTTTATGTGTGTGTTGATTTCTTTTAAGTTGATAATTCAACTTTCATTTTATCCCAGTTTAGTCCCTCATGTTTGCCACTAAAACATATTTGGCACAACTTTCGTCATTTAATACTTTTGACCACACACTTAACTAGGTTAAATAGCCTAGTTATTTATTTCATGCTATGTTATATAGGAACATACGACAAATATAAACATTCGGGTTTTGGGGTGTTACAAGTCTACCCCCCTTAAATGAGGTTTCGTCCCCGAAACCTTTCTCATTTCCACTAAATACTAATTATCTTTCCTTTCCGCCCCATCAACACGGCCATGAGCCCATCTAATGACGACCTTCTATTCTTCAAGAACCCGCCCCAGAGTTCTTATTAGTGTCGCTTTCTCTAACTGGCGCTAGTTTCTAACACACTTCATAGCTAGCGGTTCATTCATCATTTTAATACTCGTATATCATGTACAATATATCATTTTGTTTATTTCAACATTCATATTATTTTCATCGACCATACGATCTAAATTCGTAATTTATACATACATATATATGTTTAACTTTGACTGGTATATCATAATAATAGGTAACTATCCATTCCCGATTCATTAATTATTCATATAATTGACTTCTTCCTAATAAGTCCATACTTTCCATACCATACTTTCACCTAACATTCTCATTTCAGTGACCCGTTTATAACGGACCTAATACCTCCATCTCATCTCTTAAAATTACATTCTATACATATATCATATAACATTTAGTTCTTGTTTTGTTATCACAACAAAACTACTATTTCATAGTTACATATACGCGCTTAACTCAAAAGTTAACATCCTTCTATGTTTCCTATAGTTATTTGTACTATACATACTTTTACGTTACCTTCAACTCACCTCATTCATTCTACATTACCATTCCTCTCGTTTCATGCATTACTTAATTTGCATAAGCAAGCGTGTCCTCGATTTCATTTCATACTTCAGCGATCCGTAAACCAGATCGATTCGCTCCTTCACGAGTACTAACAGTACCAGACCAACTTTCATTCCACTACTACACAAATGGGCAAAAGCGACCGAAATTTACGACCAACAAAAATGGTCAGAAATTTAGCGACTGAATTTGCGACCAAATCAAAATTGGTCACAAAATTAGCGACCAAAACAAAATCGGTCGCAAAAATAGTGACCAAGCTCAAATTGGTCGCAAATTTAGCGACCAAAACAAAAGCAGTCGCAAATTCAGCGACCACAACAAAATCCGTGGCAAATCTAGCAACCGAGGTTTTTTCGGTCGCAAAACAGTCGCGATTGTAGCGACTAATTTATTTCCGGTCGTTAATGTAGCGACCAAAAAAATCGGTCGTATAATGGTCATAAATGTAGTGACCAATTCAAAACGGTCGCAAATTCAGCGACTAAAATAAAAACTGGTCACAAATCTAGCGACCAAAAAAATTCAGTCGTAAAATGATCGCAAATTTAGCGACCGTAATTTTTTGGTTGTAAAACAGTCGCAAATGTAGCGACCGAAATTGTTTCGGTCGCAAATGCAGCGATTGAAATTATTTCGGTGGCAAATTCGGTCGCTATTTTTCCAAAATAATAAAAGCTAATAAAATGAAATTTAATTTGGTTGTAAAACGGACGCAGATAGAGTGACCAAACTCGTTTTGGTAGCAAAAACTCTGCTTTTTAAAAATAACATGTATAAAAGAATTAACTTGGTTGGAAAACGGTCGGAAATAGCAACCGAAATTATTTCCGTCACAAACATACTTGCCAATTTAGGAAAATATTATAAAAAACAATATACTTTAAAGTTGTCACAAAAACGGTCGCAAATATAGTTACTTTCAGTCATTCAGAGTCAATATCGATTAATAAGGACTAATGTTAGTATCTATGAACCCTAGTTTTGATGTGTTTTCGAATGAACTATAATATATTAGACTTGTTTGTTTGTGTTTACTATGTTAAATTGTGTTTGTTTATATTTGTTCAATTACTTTCATTTGTGTTCGTTTATGTTTGTTCAATCCTGTTAATTTATGTTTATTCAAATATGTTCAATTATTATTTTTTTGTTTATGTTTGTTTGTATTCATTTATGTTCATGAATCGTCCGTTTTGGGCTTTAACCGAACGAACATAAACGAACACGAACATGCCTATGTTCGTGTTCGTTCGGTTCAATTACAGGAGGCATGTTCGTGTTCGTTCGGTTCAATTACAGGCCTATCGATAATTGTCAATGAAGGCTACTTGGTGTCATTATTCGTTAATTATGGTCAATTAATGCCAATCTGGGTTAACATGGACAATTAGGGTTGATTATGTTTAGCATGAGTCATAGATAGTCAATAAGGATCGATGATAGGTAACTAAGGCCAATTAGTGTCCATTAGGGTTAATAGGGGTAATTTAGGTTGACAATTAATAATCATGAACAAGGATAATCTAGAAATAGTTATATATGGTCAATGGTAATACATATAATGATGTGATATAACTCATTATGGTCTGTTAAACATATGAGAATTTAATATAACTTATTGCCATATATCATTCAATATGTTTTATTAGGTCAACCATGGTCAATATTGATCAACAACGATATTGCTTGGTATCTTGCAATTATGGGCAATTAGGGACAACTGTGGTCGGTTAATAATGGTCATGGCCACCGGTTAGGATCAACGAGCGATAATTAGTGTTGTTATTAGTCAAGGATAGTTAGAACCCAGTGTACTACACGGGTTGAAAATGTAATTTTATATACTAAATAATAAAACAATATAACATTAAAAACATACATGGGTTGAATAAATGAAATTTTATATATTAGACATGTCACTTAAAGAACCCTAACCGATTCCTAAACTCATTCCACACAAAATTTGTCAAAATTATGGGGGAGGGGTTCTAGATTGCAATTTGCTGAATTTGGAGTCATGAGCACAAGAGATTACCTCGACCTTCACCTTTTTGAACTCAAATTTCCATGTAAGCAATTAGATTTCATTATATTGTTACTACTATTCTGATTAGGGATGCAAACGAACCGAATAAACACGAACAAGGCCTTGTTCGTGTTCGTTTGTTAAGAAATATATGTGTTCACGAACTGTTCATGAACGCTTACCGAGCATTAGGGGTGTGCATGGGTCGGTTTGTGTCACACCCCAACCGATGGCGGAATCATCGGGGCATGGCACTGTTAAGTTTGGATGCAATCACATGGGAAGAAAGGGACAAGACCTTTGGATATATTGTTGAGTTGTAGAGGAGGTGAGGATTCACAAACGGCCGACGGTTTGGATGAGATCGATCTATCAAGCACTGTTAAGTGGGTTGACACTAGGGCAGAGAATTCTCTTGTAAGTTTCTTTACTTTTAAAAGCTATGTTATAAATAGAAAAATATGAACAGCTTTATGTATTAAAAAGTTTTTTTTTGGTTTTGTATATTATAGAAATCATATAAGAAATATGTTAAGGATAAATATGGAGATGATGCTAGCAAACGACCGTTATTCGATGAAGATTCATGGATACAAGCTGGTGGGGGAAAGAAAAAAGGCAGAATATATGGTTTTAACGATATCAATGATCCGCATCTTTTAATGACGGGTACACCGTCAACACCGGGTACTACTTCAAGAAATGAAGAGGTATGTGTATTCTATTTTAGTTGAGCTTTTCATTTATTCTTAAGTTATATAATGGGTTATAACGGCTATTAGTAAGTCATATCTAAAAGACCATGCTCAAATTGGATAGATTTTGCTTGAAACGGGTCATAATGAGTATAAATTGAATATATTTGTTTGCATTGGTTCATAATCGGCCGTATAAAATCGGACCATTTTACGATATATTTTTATTAATTTAACCCATATGTAGAGATGATTTTAGTGCTACTTGTTTAAATTTATTATATAATACATTGAAACAACACATTAGCATTTTTATAAGATGTCTTACTTGATAATTCAAATGAATGAGGTATTTTCTATTTAGAGCGTCGTAATGCGTTGTTTGGTTTTAACGTGGTATATTATTATAGGTACAACGATTGAATGAAGAAATAAGGCAACTACGACAAGAGAAAGAAACGGAAAGACTAGAGAAAGAAAATGAAAGAGCGGAAAAACTCAAAATGATGGAGCAAATTGAGGAAAATAGTATTGCAAACGCCCAAATGAAAGAACAAGTTCAATTCCTTTTGAAGAACATATCAAAAAAGTAGCTCTAACTAGCTAAGCATGTGATCTTTTGGTAAAGTTGGTCAATTCGGACTTTTGTTATGGTACCTATGTTTGGTATTTCTTTCCGTACTTATATTTAGATATTTTGTCGTATTTACTTTTGAATGTTTGTTTAGTTATTGAATTGGTACAATTTTATGATATTTAATTGGATTTACTTTTGAATGTTTGTTTAGTTAATGAATCGGTACAATTTTATGAATTTAAAGAACTATTTGATTACCGTATTGAAATATATAAATAGTGGAAAATCGAAAAAATATTTTTTAATTCTACATATATTTTGCGACCGAAACAATGGTCAAAAATCCGACCACAATTTAAACTAAAACTCGGTTGCTAAATCGGTCGGTAGAACCCAGTCACAAAGTTGGTTGTAAATAGTTTCGGTAGCAATTTCTGTTGCTAATTGTTTGGACGCAAAATTTGTCGCAAATAGGTTCGGTCGAAAAACCGGTCGCTAAAAATTCGGTCACAATTGCAGTCGCTAAATGTTCGGTCACAAAATCGGTCGAAAAAAAAACGGTCACAATTCCAGTCGCTAAATTTTCGGTCACAAAATCGGTCGCAAAAATAATTATGTCGCAAATTTCGAAGCTAAATTTGCTACCAAATGTTTAGTCGCAAAATCGGTTGCAAATGATGGTCGCAAAAATAATTACCGACCAAAGTATAACCAACCACCGAAACCGGTCGAAAAGCGGTCGCAAATGGGCATTTGCGACTGTTTCGCGACCATATTGACGGTCGCAAATGCCCTTTTTTGTAGTAGTGTTCATTCTTGTAATGGGCTTC
>JARYGA010041683.1:0-27041 GCA_030545235.1 Helianthus tuberosus
ACATAGACATTTTGACATAGACATTTGACATAGACATTTCGACATAGACATTTTAACATGATTGACATTGATCATGCATTTACACAAAACATAACGTTGATTTAAACCAAGTTTTACTTCAATACTTTGTTTTTTGTGCATTTCACCTATGGTTTAGTTAATGCGTTTTCACTAGCCATACATATCATTTAGGTTACACATTACATGATTTACATTGATCATGCATTTTGACATATTATTCAATACATTGACCATTGGATTAAACATAGACATTTTACATTGATTGGTTTGGTTTGATTAAGTGATTAAGTAATGATGCGTGTGTAATGTGATACAAGCATGGTGGATACGCCGCTGGTACTTCCTATATATAAGTGTTTGTATGGTATTACATATCGTAGCGTTATTTGAATCATTTCAATTTGAGATATATAACATTTTATACAAATAACATACTTTTCACAAGACATTGTTTTACAAACAACTTATCTTATACAAACTCATTTTACATGGTTATTCATTTAACCTGACATTTATTTATACATATCATCTGATCTTATCGTTTTTCAAATGATTTACAAAACAAAGCAAATAACAAGGTTCATGACTAAACATTTTCTCAAGCATAAGTCATGAAACCTATTTTCACAAAACCTATGTATCTCACCGGCATTTTTATGCTGACGTACCATATTTTCACATGTGTTTTTCAGGAAATGAAGCATAAGATGATCAAGATATACATAGGCTGACTTGGGCTTTAGTGACAATAAAAGATGCAAGACTAGTTAATTATGTTGTATTTCCTTGTTTGTTAAGACATTGTAACACTTTTAATCAATAAAACGAAACTTTAATATCCATGGTTGTGAAACATTAATTCTGTTACAACACTCCCCGATGTTTCCGCCACGTTTTGTATGTTCTACGTGGTCGGGGTGTGACATTTACAACAAGATAAACCTTTAATTTGTTTAAGGGTTTATCGCCACAGTCTCAAGGCTTGGATGTATGCATTTTCACAATACCGCATAGATATTTGTATCAGTATAGCATGCATTTCCACATAACATAACTTTGATTTAAACCAAGTTTTACTTCAATACTTCGTTTTGTGCAATTTACCTATGGTTTAGTTGATGCATTTCACTAGCCATACATATCATTTTTGGTTACACATTACATGATTTACAGTTGACACGTAAACATTTTCGGCATTGGTTATACATTGCATGATTTACATCTTGACATAAACATTTTGACATATTATTCAATACATTTGGCAATTTGTTTAAACATAGACATCTTACATTGGTGGTTTGGTTTGAGTAAGTGATTTAAGTAACGAGGCGTGTGTAATATGATACAAGCATGGTGGATACGCCGCTGGTACTTCCTATATATAAGTGATTGTATGGTATTACATAACGTAGCGTTATTTGAATCATTTCAATTTGGACATATAACATTTTATACAAATAACATACTTTTCACAATACATTGTTTTACAAACAACTTAACTTATTTAAACTCATTTCACATGGTTATTCACTTAACCATGTATTATTCTTTTATACATATATAACATTTAGTTTATTTATCACTTTTCAAATGATTTACAAGATAAAGCAAATTACAAGGTTCATGACTAAACATTTTCTCAAACAATAAGTCATGAATCCTATTTTCATAAACCTATGTATCTCACATGCATTTTTATGCTGACGTACCTATTTTCACATGTGTTTTAGGATATGATGCATAAGATTTATCAAGATACACTTAGGCGGACTTAGGCCTTAGCAACAATAAAAGATGCAAGACTAGTTATTTATGTTATGTTTCTTTGATTGTCAAGACATTGTAACTCTTTAATCAATAAAACAATATTTCAATTTCCATGTGTTATGAAACAATGATTCTGTTACAACACTCCCCGACGTTTTCCGCCACGTTTTGTTGTTCTACGTGGTCGGGGTGTGACAGGTCAGATCCTAATGATCGATCAAACGGGTCGGGTTCGAAAGTATAAGCGATTGATTAGATCACTTACCTTTACGACCCTATATAAGCACTAAACTAAAAATGACGAGCTAAGCATGTTAAAACATGCTTAACTAAGTTAGAAAACAGGTTTTGATATCAAAACTAACGGTTTTGATATCCTAAAGTAGTTTGGTTACAAAATACGCGTAAATGCGCATTTTGGCCGAAACTTCGACTCGTCACTGAGCCTAGATAATGTGGTAATCAGTAGGTATCGTCACTAGGGGCTATAACCATCGTGATTACACACACGTTATGCAGTTCAAATGAACTTCACATTGACCATAAACTGGTCAATGCAGAAAGTCAAACGCAGTTTGACTTTAACGCTAAAACGAATGAAAAGAACGAAAGAACACTTACAGAAGGTCCCCGCAAGATTTGATTCCGATTTTTCTCTCAGGTAGGAAGCATATACTTCCACTTAGAGAGCATAAATCAGATTTCAAATTGTGGGGTTTGAAGTGAAATGGATTGGGTATATATAGGATTTCTAGAACCGTTAAGATCGTTCCTCGAAAACTGAGCTTTGATCTGGACCTTACATGTGTGCCCATGGTTTTCTAAAACCATGGGAGCCCCTAATATGGACTATGTTCATTGAATACCAGCCCATGGTTTTGCAAAACAATGGGTTAAAACCATCAACACTTTAAAATGGACTAGGTTCATTGAATTTGCCAGAAATTTCAAAAATGGTCCCTGCACTTGTAAAACTTGATTTTTTTGGCACTTTTAAGCCCTGTTAACCCCATTTCAAGGCTCTAAAATAAAGTTAAAGTATAGGGAACTTAAAATATGCTCAAAAACATCTCGGATGTCGGTTCGTTTGGTCGTACGGTTGCGTTATTCGCTTAATTACGACGGAAGTTGTAACGAACGCAAAAACGATCCAAATTAAGCGACGAATGGAATTTTATCATGCCAAACACTAAAATAAAATATTTTAATGCTTACATAAATTTTTGGATGTCCGGATGTATTCAGAACGTAAGTTATGCGTGAAAATGCAAACTTATGCACTTTTTGACGCTTTTAATCCCTGAATGAGCATAAAGTTTATTTTAGCATACCGAACCCCTCAAAGCCTATTTCTAAGCTATGTAAAGGTTATTTAGGGTATGTTTAACTTATGATCAGGTTTCGGAAATGTTCGTTACTATACAAATCGGCATAGTTTCGCAGTTTGACACAAATAGTCCCTACGATCGAACAAAGTTGATTTCGACACACCAAACCATTCAAAACTTATTTCTAAGTTATGTGGAGGTTATTTGAGGTATGTTAAGCCTATGTCACTATCACGGAGTGTTTGTCGCGTTATACTGACTGTGTTTAAGCACCAGTTTGCTTATAACCTTCCAGAAAGCGATTTAGAGCTTGAAATTGGAATCAAATCAAATTGTAAAATCACTAAACACAATTACACATATAATAACACCAAAACACATATAATAACACCCAAGCACATTTTTTTATTAATAATCATCATTGTTTTACATCGTACATCGATTACAGAACACAGTTGTCACAGTCTCCCCTACTTCAGGAAATTTCGTCCTGAAATTTTAACTAGAGGAAGCTTGTGAAAACAAATGCGGATATTTCGTTTTCATCTGGTCCTCACGTTCCCAAGTAAACTCTGGGCCACGTTTGGATTCCCAGCGAACTTTGACCAATCGAATCCGTTTGTTCTTCAACTGTTTGAAACCACGGTCCACAATCTCCACGAGTTTCTCGACAAAGTGCATTGTTTCATCGATTTGGATCTCGTCGAGAGGAATGTGTAGATCAGCATGTCACACCCTGTCTTTTGCGGAAGCGTATGATGTGTGACTAGCTTGTTATCATTGCATTCAATCGTAATAAACAACTACATGATCAAAACGATGTTCATCCATTCATGAAAATTTGAGTATTACAAACACATGTTATTTAAGTTTTCAAAACACGACCTTTGACAAGGTTACAATTCAACAAAGGTGGATGACATCTAAACTTGTAGTCTACTTCTAGTTACGACACTTGTGCCCAAGATCCATCCTGTTACCTGAAATACATGTAATTTTGGAAAAACATCAACATAAAGTTGAGCGAGTTCATGCGTTTTTGTATTTCATGATTTTATACTTTGTATGAAAACATAGTATGTGTCATGTATAATTCAAGTCTTTCTTGAGTACCCCATGTACTCAAGTATAATTCCCGTTTTCTTGAGTACCCCACGTACTCAAGTATCATTCAAGTGTTCTTGTGTACCCCATGTTTTAAATGATTGTTTATACAAGGACATTAAGGTACGTGAGGACATAGGGAGCTTTAGTATATTCTCCTTCAAGGCATGTGAGGACATAGGAAGCATTAGTATATTCTCCCTCTAACTATGTCGATTTCCCTCGACTGTGTCGATTAACCTCGACTGTGTCAATTTCCCTTGACTGTGTCGATTACCCTCGACTGTGTCGATTACCCTCGACTGCGTCGATTTCCCTCGACTGGGACACCGAAGCACTCAAGTGGTCACATAAGGACCATGAGTGGGGCTCGGCCGTACCCGTTAGATCTAACCCTCGTCCCTAATTAAGTATTAATGGCATCTCAATATCTAGTTTAAGCTCACATGATCTAGTATTTTCTAGGCTTTTCTTAAAGCTCATCATATTGCACTCACCACGAGTGCTTCTCGTATTCTCAAATCATATTGCACTCGGTTCTCGTTCTCACCAAGAGTGCTTCTTGTATTTTTACCCTTTGTAAAAATTATAATATTTGTAACATGTATTTCACCCCTGAGAGTTATAAAACCAAAAACAGTTAGAGAAAAGGGGGAGCATGAACTCACAACTTTGTGTTCCTGCGTCGAAAACTTCACCGGATTTGCTTATCTAGCGTCGTGACCTATACGTGTTTTCTTAACGTTAGTTACTAGACTTGTATCGCACAAGTACAGTCACTATCTCTTGTGTACGTATTCTTGTGTTAAAAATATTCTATATTTTTAACTACGTATCTTACTTATATTATTTTCTCTAAAATTAATATAAGTATCTCGTGTTTTGCACTTTGCACCCGAATTAGGTATCTTATATGTTGTATTTGTATTTTTATGTTTATACTTCTCATGAGTATTTAGTGTATTTTTAAGTCTTAATACACTAGCACGTATAACCCATACTATACACACTTAGCACAAAAGTTGGTGATAAAATAATATATATTTTTCTCTCAAAAATATACATATTTATATTCATTTTCATTCTTGAAGAAATCCTCTTTTCTTATCACCAAAAATTAGGGAAACCTTGGTAATACTCTTAAATACATTTTTAGGGAATTAAGTTTCTTAAAAACTTATATTTTCTAAGTGTCAAAATTTATAAAAATTTTGACAGAGTTTCCCCTAAAAATGGAGGTTTCCCATGTTTTCAAAACATGTGTTTATTTTCTTTTAAATCAACTACGAACTCAACAATACAATCTTTATTTTTAAAGAATATGAAGTTTCACAACTTCTAGTCAAGATTCACAAAAATATTTCTTTGTTGAACTTCCTTGTTACACAAGTGTTTACACACTTGTTTATTTACTAAAATACATTTAGTTCATGTAAGATCCGGGTTTTAAACAAGACTAATATTTTTGCTTGGTTCTTCCGAAAAACCACTTGTAGATCTTTAGATCTACATGTTTAGAGTCTTATTTTACAAGAAAATTTACTTTTACTCAAGTTCATGTTTCATGGGTGGAAGGTTCATCATCTTTCACATCTCTAGCACTAACATACTACTAGTTCATGTTCTTGAACATGATCTAGTATGGTTAGATGATGATCCATCCTACTTCTAGCAACAAACAACATAAAATAATCACAACTAACCAAGATTTTCATGATTTACACCACTAGTTTCTTTTTATCCAACATATTCATCTTACTTTCAAGACTTTAAGTTATGATCTCTACTGTTCATAATTTTCAACCAACAAATCTCTTATTAACCACCCTAGACAAGATCAAGAAGGTGATTAGAAGCACTTACAACTAGCTCTAGGCTAGGGAAGAAACTAGTTGGAAATCGTGTGGATAAAGGCAATGTAGTGAGGTCCTTCGCAATCCGAGTGCACCGAGGTTCCTTATACGCGATCCTTAACCCTTGTAGATGCTTGGAATGGCTTGAATGAAATCGAAAAATGATGGATGGGTGCTTGGGGGTTTCGGCCGAACTCAATGGGAGGGAGAGAGAGGAGAGTGAATTTTTCTAAGTGTGGGTTATGTAATGTTATGAACTTATGGTTACATTTATAATCCCATCTTCTAATTACCCTCTATATAATGTGTCTTCAAGATATGGGGCAAGCAAGATTATTATAATCAAAAGTATTAGTGGGGTGCCCCCTTGGGGAGCCGATTTCGTTGGGGGGGGGGGGTCTTATGGTTGGTTTCCAACCAAGTGGTTAGACAATAGTTAGTTAATTAGGAGGTTAACTTAGTTACTAGCATGTGGTGAGTTGTAACGGGTGTTAGGGTATTCGGGGACCCTAACTGGCGTAGAAAAATAAAAACAATGCTTCTAGCATTATTTTGGTGTTCCGAGTAATATCCGGTTGTTCGGTTAGGCACCGGTTCGTTAAAGGCTAAATTACACTTTTTAGTGTCTTTTAAGTGTCCTTTTGTAACACTTTCGATTCCCGACACTTGGGGAAATATTCTGAATGATAAAACGTAATTTCTGCATAATATTTATACGTTTAAAAGCTGATTTGAGCTGAATTTATTAGAATTCTGCACTTAAAGTGCGTTTCGGGTGCTTTTTAGTGCTTATTTTTGCTTTCGCAATGTCTATAAATTAAACCCTTACATGTACTCTTGGGTTTTAATGTACTTTTGTCGTCGGACCTACACCTAGGCCTCAATTTTATTGTCTGACTGCTTTCTGCAGTTCCGTTGACACATAGTGTCCTACCGGTGAGTTTACTAATATTTTTGACGCAACGCTATCATAAGGTAATTCTTGTAGCATATATCATGCATGAATTCACTTGTATGGAATTCAGAAATTTATTTGTCTGGTAAACCAGATCATGCACAGTCATTTAAGCACAAATTACTGTTCATTTCGTGTACAGAATGTACGGAAAAGTGACGGTTGTCACAGTCTCCCCCCGTTAAAAGAATTTCGTCCCGAAATTCAAGCGATGCCATCGGTCGCAGGGGAGTGGTGAAACCAATATGGTCACTTAGATTCATGATTTGTCTTCATGTTCCCATGAAATCTCTGGGTCATGCCGTGAATTCTATCACACTCAAGTAGATCAATCATGTCTTTTCTGTATCTTGTGGACTCTTGGTCCATAACCTCAACAGGTTTCTATAGTATCACGGACTCTTGGTCCAAAACCTTAACAGGTTTCTATAGTATCACGGACTCTTGGTCCAAAACCTTAACAGGTTTCTATAGTAATTCTTGTTGTTTTTCGTTGACGTGAATTTTATTTATGGGAACAATGACCGTTCCATAAGTCAGACTCCTCTACAGACTAGACACATGAATGCGTCGCGATCACTACTGATCTTTTTCTGGGAGTTTCATCTTGTGAACAATGGTTCTGATCCCTACACTAGGGATTCAACCTTTTCGTTTTCCAACTCACACTACGCCTTCTCTAGGCGAGGCTCTCATTAAAGCCATACTTCTTGTCTCAAATTCTTTCGACTTCTGCCGCTTATCGGCGCTATCTTTCTGTATTCTGCGGGTTGTCGTGATATGATCACATATCTGGACGATCTGGCCTCTAGTTTTCCTGGGCCATCCCGGGCCAGTTGATTGTTTATTTCTGGTATCCATTCAACATGACGTGAATTGACTCTTTATGTTCCGTCTAAAGCTTTACAAGAAGCGGTTTAGACGGTGGTGTGATAAATACTGTTGTAGGAAGACTCCACTAAGGGCAAGTGAGTGTTCCAACTTTTCATTAAAGTTTATCACACAAGCACGTATTGTGTTCATACAGTCTGCATCGTTCAGCAGCTCAGTTCATATTCGAGTTCCTACGATCATCGGTGTGCTGCAGCCCTTGTGATCAATAAAGATGGTGCAACGTTTTCTTTCAGGTAATGACGTCCAGTTTGCGGCGCGCAATTACTGTATCTATCTCAAGGTCTCTTCTCATGATTCCTTAATCAGTGTGTCGCGTATGCAATGTTGTGGTCTCGTTGCATCGACGTACAATCGAGACTTTGTCGAGAGGCGTCACATAATTGCAACTCTAGCCCCTTAGCTCTTGGTTGCAAGGTCAGCATGAATTTCGTCCTTACCCATCATGTATCTTAAATTTCTCCCTTCGCGAACTCGAAATCCGCTTTTCGTCATCGTTGCACCCAACTGTGCTTTCTCTAAGTGTTGCAAGGTAAAATGCAGCTGTTGCTCACGGCCCTCCTAGGTCGTTGGCCATATTAGAATGTAGTCAATAAGTATATGACTTATCCAGGTATGGCTCACACGTTCGATTCATGAGATCCATGAATATTGTCGATGCATGTGTCAAGCCAAATGATACGACAAGGATCTCGTAATGCTCGAAGCAAGTCCTAAGGGTCGTTTTAGGGATATTTCCACTTGTATTCACAGTGGAGGACCTCTTGTCCTGTAACAACTGTGCTTGTAATCGCTATGAACAGTTCTGTTATCAATAAAACAATGTTATTTGATCCCAATGTCTGTTTTGTTATGTTATACATTTTTCATGTTTTGACTTTTATGTAATTTCAAACTCTATATCACTTTCTGGAGAGTTATACGCAAACTAGTGCGTAAACGTACTAAGTTTAATGCGAGAAATACTCCGGAACATCAACATATACTCAACATACCTTAAATAACCTTTACATAACTTAGAAATAAGTTTTGAAGGCTTTGGTATGGCAAAAACAAGTTAATTCGCTTACAGGGACTAAACTTGACAAACTGCAAAAGTATGTCGATTTGAACTGTAACGAACATTCCGGAACATGACCTTAAGTTAAACACACCTTAAATATCCTTTACATAGCTTAGAAATAGGCTTTGAGGGGTTCGGTGTGCTAAAATAAACTTTTGGGTCATTCAGGGACTAAAAGTGTCAAAAAGTGCACAAGTTTGCATTTTCGCGCATAACTTACGTTCTGAATACATCCGGACATCCAAAATTTTATGAAAGCATGACTACATTATATTTTAGTGTTCTCCTTAAGAAAAATCCATTCGTCGCGTCATTTGGATCGTTTTTCGCGCTTGTGCGCATTCCGTCGTAATTAACCGAACATCGCGACCGTACGGCCAAACGAACCGACATCCGAGATATTTTTGAACACATTTTAAGTTCCCTATACTTTAACTTCATTTTAGAGCTTTGAAATGGGGTTAACGGGCCTTAAACGTGTCGGAAATGGCTAAAACAAGGTGCAGGGACTGAAAATGCAATTCTGCCAAACTAGGTGCTAGCGCACCGCTACAATATAAGTGTAACGGTGCGCTAGGGGTCTCCAGACCAGATACAGAGTATGTAATAGCCTGTTTGCAGCTGGTTTCCACTCCCATTTCCCTTGCCAAGTGTTGATACCTTATGGTGAGTGGCCAAATTAGTCACCATAACATTCCGACAAGTGTACGGTATTGATCGTGCCTCCTTTTCCATGAAACGATCTCAACGGTTCACCGAAAACTATAAATACCCCATTACCCCCAACCTTATTTCTCACTAGAATCTGATTTATTGTGTTCTAAGTTGAAACCTTTGTTTCATACCTGAACTATATTGATCTAGATTAGCATTCGGGGACCCTTCGTAAGTATTCTTTCGTTCTTTTCCTTATTTTATTGCTTTTCGAGTCAGAAAGTCAAACTTTGTTTGACTTTCAGCGTTGACCAGTAATGGTCAATGCGAAGTTCGTTTGAACTTCGCAACGTGAGTGTAATCACGATGGTCATAGTCCCTTGGGACTATGCCTACTGATTACCACGTTGTCTAGGGTCGTAGGGTAAGCGATCTAATAAATCGCTTATACCTCGAACCCGACCCGTTTGGTCGATCATTAGGATCCGACCAAACACATTAGGTGACCATAGTATATAGGGAATAACCTTATGAGGTTATACCTTATGGTCGCTTCGTTTAAGTAGTTGTATGATAGGTTGTTTATATGCCTTAGGTAAATTACCAGAATACCCTTTTCATGCATAATTGGTAATTTAGCATATGTAACCTAAACTTTTGCCACATAACTGATTATGTAACATGTTTAGGCATATAACACTTGTCATAGGGCTGGTTAGGCGTTCCGAACGTGTTTTACGCGCACGATGCGTTAAAGTAGCATAAGCTACCTAAACGGATCGTAATGGGTCGATAAGACTTAGGTTAAGTTTCATTTAGCATGTAGGCTTTGTTAAACCATATCATATGAGTTCCTACACTCATTTGGTTTACAAACCCTAATGCTACCCAGTCTTCCGATATAGGTCCGGTTTATTAACATAGTTATCTATATTAGGTGCCGTTTGATTCCGAGATCTCTAGCATTACTTGGTATTTATCTTTAGACATCTGAGCAATCTCAAGTGAGTACATAGAACCCCTCTTTTACTGTTTTCCAAACTGTTTTGGGGTGGAACACATGTGCCTACTTGTTACTTTCATGCTTTCATGTTTTCACATCATATACCTGCTATGTTCGTTAGTACACTATAGTACATCATTTTACATGACATTTCATGCTAGGTGTGCCCATTGTGTGCATTACTTAGTACATTGTTTTACATGACATTTCATGCTAGGTGTGCCCATTGTGTGCATTACTTAGTACATCGTTTTACATGACATTTCATGCTAGGTGTGCCCATTGTGTGCATTACTTAGTACATCGTTTTACATGACATTTCACGCTATGTATGTTCATTTGATTACATACTTAGTGCATTGTTTTCACATGTTTACATTTTGGTATGACATTTGGTTTGTTTACATGGGACAATACATTCATTAACATTAGCTACGCCGTTCGTTAGTAGGTAGTGGTACCATAGGAGTTGACAACTCCCGTTCCGGACATCCCAGGGAAAGGGGACAGAAAGGAATGACCGAATTCGTTGACATAAGACAGATAGACCTTTAATTTGTTTAAAGGGTTTATCACCACAGTCGCAAGGCTTGGATGTATGCATTTTCACAATACCACATAAATGTTCATATTCATTATTAGCATGCATTTTCCACAAGACATAATATTGATTTCAACCATGTTTTACTTCAATACTTTGTTTTCGTGCATATGGTTTAGTTGAGACATTTCACTTGCCATACATGACATTTTGACATAGACATTTTACACCAAGACATTTGACAAAGACATTTGACATGGATATTTGACATAGACATTTTGACATGATTTACCTTTGACACATAAACATGATTGACATTTGTTTTACACTACATGATTTATATCTTGACATAAACACTTTGACATATTATCCAATACATTTGATAATTGGTTTAGACATAGACATCTTACATTGTTTGGTTTGGTTTGATTAAGTGATTAAGTAACGATGCGTGTGTAATATGATACAAGCATGGTGGATACGCCGCTGGTACTTCCTATATATAAGTGTTTGTATGGTATTACATGGCGTAACGTTATTTGAATCATTTCAGTTTGAGACATAGAACATTTTATACAAATAACATACTTTTCACAAGACGTTGATTTACAAAACAACTTATCTTATACAAACACATCTTTTTACATGGTCATTTATTTAACCTGACATTTACTTATACATATCATCGGATCTTATTGTTTTCAAATGATTTACAAGACAAAGCAAATTACAAGGTTCATGACTAAACATTTTCTCAAATACAAGTCATGAATCCTATTTTCACAAACCTATGTATCTCACAGGCATTTTTATGCTGACGTACCTACATTCACATGTGTTTTCAGGTGCTTTTCCATAGGATGTTGATCATGATACTAGGGCGGACCTGTGCCTTAGAGACTTTAAAAGAAGATAGATTATGTTTAATTATGTTATAAACTCTTTTGTTTACTGTCCAAAACAATGTAACACCCTTGTTTAATAAATAAAATACAACTTTGTATGCCATGGTTATGAAACAATTAATTCTGTCGCGACACTCCCCGACGTTTTCCGCCACGTTTTGTATGTTACACGTGGTCGGGGTGTGACAGAAGAGTTGGTATCAGAGCCAATGGTTATAGGGAATTAGGTTATTAGTAATGCTTTGACCTAGACTATAACTTTTCTAGGAACCTAACACAAGTTATCTTGTGTTTAGATCTTAAAACATGTACATCACCTATCCTTAGGTGATTAACAAAACAAGGAACCAAAATTTTTCTGAAACGATTTTTTGAAAAACAATCATCTGTTTTTGAATAAATTTTTACAAGGTTTTGAACCCTCAATTGTAAGGTTTTGAACCCTCTGTTATATGGTTTTGAACCCTTTTCAAGTTTGGTTTTTGGCCTTGTGCCTTCTAATTTTTAAAAATCCCGTCAAACGTTTTGGGTTTTAAATAATGTGAACATGTGCAACCTGGAAGGGTGAATGCCTGTATTCTGAGTTTTCTGTCTAGGCAAGCACTTCGTATACATCTCAACCAGACGCGAGACCAGTTGTGCTTACCTGGGAATTCTTGGAGTGAGTGTTCACTTATAGGCGAGCATGTCTTCATTATACATTATTTCTGATCCATTTACTTTGATTAGTCACTGTGTGTCGTTTGTTTGCTTTGTGATACGAAAGAATGACCACCATCTTTGCTTTTGTTGATTTTGTTTCATCTCATTCTTTTCATCCAATCATCTCACTCGTTCCTTTTCATGTTTTCCTCTTTTAGAATGCCTCCTCGACGCGAGAACCAGATAGCTACTGCCGAGCTGGCAGAAATTATTGCGCAGCAGATGGCTGCTCAATTCCCAAATCTCTTTGCTCAATGGCAACAAGCCAACAACAACAACAATGTTCCATGCAAATACAAGGATTTTAACCAGGCTAAACCACTCAAGTTTAGTGGTTCTGAGGGAGCGACTGGGCTTCTTCAGTGGTTTGAGAGCATAGAGAATACTTTTCGCCACGTGCAGTGTCTCGAAAATCGCAAAGTCGAGTTTGCTTCGAGCGTATTTCAGAAGAGGGCTTTGACATGGTGGAACGGGGTTATGAGGGACCAAGGTGCAGAAGTTTCTCTCGCACAGACATGGGCTGAACTTAGAGCCCTTATGATGAGGGAATTCTGTCCTCGTCATGAGCAACGAGCGTTGGAGAAAGAGTTTGATGTTTTGAAGCAAGATAGTGGCGAGCACAGGGCTTATACTGATCGGTTTGAAGAATTGAGTCTGCTTTGCCCAACAATGGTCACCCCACTCGACAAGGCTATCGAGAGATACATCGATGGCCTACCTGACTCGGTACAAGACATTCTTACTGGTAGTGAACCTGCCACACTCCGTCAGGCGATCGAGTTATCAGCGACATTGACTGAGTCGCAGATTAGAAAGGGAAAGCTACACAGGAAGGGTGACAAGGGCAAGAAGAAGTCGGCTGACAAGAGTGATAGCAAGAAAGGTCAAAACTTGAATGGGAAGAACTCTGGTTCTTCGAAGAGGTCAAGGAAGCGAAAGGCTTCCCAAAATTTTGCTGTCACTGCCCAAGCTAATCAGGCAGTTCCCAATCAACCCGCACAGCCTCCAGCGAAGAAACCCTATACAGGGAATGCACCTTTGTGCAATAGGTGCAACAGTCACCATCAGCCGCAACATTAGTGCCGTTTCTGTACTAGCTGTGGGAAGTCAGGTCATCTTGCCGATGTTTGTCGGTTTGCTCAGAATCGCGCAGTTCAGAACCCGGCTCAACAAGTTGCTCAGCCTCCTGCTCCGCAACAGGGTCAAGCTGCACGTCCACAATACCCACCTGGTGCTTGTTATAACTGTGGGGATCTGACCCACTACAGAAACCGATGCCCAAGGCTAGCAAACCAGAACCAGAATCAGAATCAGGCTCCGGCTCGAGGCCGAGTTTTTAACATGAATGCCCAAGAGGCGCAGGCAGGCGATAATGTGGTGAACGGTACGTTCTTTATTAATAATCAGCCTGCATCTGTTCTCTTTGATTCGGGTGCCGACAAGAGTTTTGTGTCTTTGTCTTTTGAGCCGATGCTTTGCGTGTCTAGAACAAAACTAAGTAAATCTTTGACAATAGAGGTTGCTAGTGGTGAACCCATTATTCTTGATTCTGTTCTTCACAACTGCCAGTTGAACCTTAACGATCATCTTTTTCCAATCGATCTTACGCCTATGCAACTTGGAAGCTTCGACGTTATTGTTGGAATGGATTGGTTATCCAAGCATCGCGCAGAGATAGTTTGTTCTGAGAAGATTGTTCGTGTGCCGCTTTCGTCAGGCGAGATCCTGCAGGTTCAAGGTGAGAAGCCTACCGTTGGTCTCAAACTCATGTCTTGTTTTAAAGCTCGGAAATATCTGCGGAAGAACTATGTGGCTTTCTTAGCACATGTTACAGAAGATAAAGGCAAGGGTAAGTCTATTTCAGATATTCCTGTCATTCGGGATTATTCTGAAGTGTTCCCTGAAGATTTACCTGGTCTACCTCCAGCACGCCAAGTCGAGTTCCGTATTGATCTCGTACCTGGTGCAAATCCCATTGCCAGAGCTCCATATCGTCTTGCACCATCTGAGATGCAAGAGTTGTCTAAACAGCTTCAGGAGCTCTCTGACAAAGGTTTTATCCGTCCCAGCTTTTCACCTTGGGGTGCTCCAGTTCTTTTTGTCAAGAAGAAGGATGGATCCTTTAGGATGTGTATCGATTATCGTGAGCTTAACAAGCTTACCATCAAGAATCGATATCCCCTACCTCGCATCGACGACCTCTTTGATCAGTTACAAGGTGCTTCTTATTTTTCAAAGATCGATCTGCGTTCCGGATATCATCAACTTCGGGTGCAAGAAGAAGACATTCCGAAAACAGCATTCCGTACTCGTTATGGACATTACGAGTTCACAGTCATGCCATTCGGTTTGACTAATGCTCCTGCTGTTTTCATGGACTTAATGAATAGGGTCTGCAAACCTTATTTGGATCAGTTCGTCATTGTTTTTATCGATGACATCTTGATTTACTCTAAGACGCGAGCTGAACACGAGCAGCATCTTCGTCTTACTCTGGAACTCCTGAAGAAAGAGCAACTTTTCGCCAAATTCTCCAAGTGCGAATTTTGGCTTAAAGAAGTTCAATTTTTGGGACACATTATCAACGAACGAGGTATTCATGTAGATCCCTCCAAGATCAGTGCGATTAAGGATTGGGATACGCCTACTACTCCTACTGAAGTTCGTTCTTTTCTTGGTCTAGCGGGTTATTATCGCCGCTTCATTGAAAACTTCTCTAAGATTGCAGTTCCTCTAACTGCTCTAACTCAGAAGAAAATGCCCTTTTACTGGGGATTCAGACAAGAGGAAGCTTTTCAACACCTGAAGCAGAAGCTTTGCGATGCGCCTGTTCTATCATTGCCTGAGGGTGATGATGATTTTGTCGTGTATTGTGATGCATCTAAATTGGGTCTTGGCTGTGTTCTTATGCAAAGGAACAAAGTCATAGCTTATGCATCAAGGCAGTTGAAGATTCATGAGAAGAACTACACCACTCATGATCTTGAGTTGGGTGCAGTTGTCTTTGCTCTCAAGATCTGGAGACATTATTTGTACGGTACAAAATGTGTGGTTTTCACTGACCACAAAAGTCTTCAGCGTATCTTCAACCAGAAAGAACTCAACATGAGACAACGACGTTGGGTTGAGCTTTTAAACGACTATGACTGCGAAATTCGCTACCATCCTGGTAAGGCGAATGTCGTAGCTGATGCATTGAGTCGCAAGGAACGTACTAAGTTTCATTGTGTACATGTTCAATCTGTTATTCAAGCTCGATCTGATATTCAAGCCCGCATTTCTCAGGCTCAACAATCTTGTGTTTCACAAGGTTTGATGGATAAGGAATTTCCCTATCACATAACGCCTGCTCTGGAACTGAAGGACAATGGATCATATTACTTCATGGACCGTTTGTGGGTCCCAAGCCAGGATGATCTTCGTACCTTGCTTATGGATGAAGCCCATAAGTCTCGTTATTCTATTCATCCGGGCTCAGATAAAATGTATAAGGATCTTCGTATTCACTATTGGTGGCCTGGTATGAAGAAAGACATTGCCTTATACGTGTCAAAATGCCTTACTTGTCTTAAGGTTAAGGCTGAACATCAACGTCCTTCTGGGTTATTGGTGCAACCAGAGATCCCAGTTTGGAAATGGGAAAACATTACTATGGATCTCGTTACCAAACTCCCGCGCACAAAGAAAGGTCATGATGCCATCTGGGTAGTCGTTGATCGTCTTACAAAGTCAGCACATTTCTTGCCAATCCGCGAGGATTTTCCTACTGACAGACTTGCTCAAATCTATGTAGATGAAATTGTGGCTCGACATGGTGTTCCTTTGAACATCATTTCTGACAGAGATACTCGTTTCACTTCTCATTTTTGGAGAACCATGCAATCTGCCATGGGGACCCAACTTAATCTGAGCACAGCTTATCATCCGCAAACGGATGGTCAATCTGAGAGAACAATCCAGACTCTGGAGGATATGCTAAGAGCTTGTGTGATCGATTTTGGTGGTAGCTGGGATTCACATCTTAAATTGATTGAATTCTCCTACAACAACAGTTATCACACTAGCATCAAAATGGCTCCTTTTGAAGCTCTCTATGGTCGAAAATGTCGTTCACCAGTCTGCTGGAATGAGATTGGTGAGGCTCAACTTACTGGACCTGCCCTCATTTTAGAGACAACTGACAAGGTCAAGAAAGTTCGTGATAACCTTCAGGCAGCTAGAAGCCGTCAGAAGATTTACGCGGACCCAAAACGCAAAGCCTTGGAATTTCAAGTCGGTGATCGAGTATTACTTAAGGTCTCACCTTGGAAAGGTGTGATCAGATTTGGAAAGAAAGGAAAACTTGCACCTAGATATGTTGGACCATTCAAGATTGTCGAAAGAATCGGAAAGGTAGCCTACAGACTTGAGTTACCTCCTGAACTGGGAAATGTTCATCCAACTTTTCACGTGTCCAATCTCAAGAAGTGTACAGCTGATGAGAACTTCTCCATACCGCTTGACGAAATTCGTGTTGGCAAAACACTGAAATTTGTTGAGAAACCAGTGGAAATCATGGAACGTGAAGTCAAGTGGCTTAAACGCAAGCGCATTCCTTTGGTCAAAGTTCGCTGGGAAGCTAAACGTGGACCTGAGTTTACTTGGGAACGCGAAGATCAAATGAAGGCGAAATATCCACATCTTTTTCCACGAGTTTCCTCTAAATAAATTTCGGGACGAAATTTCCACAAGTAGGGGAGACTGTAACAACTGTGCTTGTAATCGCTATGAACAGTTCTGTTATCAATAAAACAATGTTATTTGATCCCAATGTCTGTTTTGTTATGTTATACATTTTTCATGTTTTGACTTTTATGTAATTTCAAACTCTATATCACTTTCTGGAGAGTTATACGCAAACTAGTGCGTAAACGTACTAAGTTTAATGCGAGAAATACTCCGGAACATCAACATATACTCAACATACCTTAAATAACCTTTACATAACTTAGAAATAAGTTTTGAAGGCTTTGGTATGGCAAAAACAAGTTAATTCGCTTACAGGGACTAAACTTGACAAACTGCAAAAGTATGTCGATTTGAACTGTAACGAACATTCCGGAACATGACCTTAAGTTAAACACACCTTAAATATCCTTTACATAGCTTAGAAATAGGCTTTGAGGGGTTCGGTGTGCTAAAATAAACTTTTGGGTCATTCAGGGACTAAAAGTGTCAAAAAGTGCACAAGTTTGCATTTTCGCGCATAACTTACGTTCTGAATACATCCGGACATCCAAAATTTTATGAAAGCATGACTACATTATATTTTAGTGTTCGCCTTAAGAAAAATCCATTCGTCGCGTCATTTGGATCGTTTTTCGCGCTTGTGCGCATTCCGTCGTAATTAACCGAACATCGCGACCGTACGGCCAAACGAACCGACATCCGAGATATTTTTGAACACATTTTAAGTTCCCTATACTTTAACTTCATTTTAGAGCTTTGAAATGGGGTTAACGGGCCTTAAACGTGTCAGAAATGGCTAAAACAAGGTGCAGGGACTGAAAATGCAATTCTGCCAAACTAGGTGCTAGCGCACCGCTACAATATAAGTGTAACGGTGCGCTAGGGGTCTCCAGACCAGATACAGAGTATGTAACAGCCTGTTTGCAGCTGGTTTCCACTCCCATTTCCCTTGCCAAGTGTTGATACCTTATGGTGAGTGGCCAAATTAGTCACCATAACATTCCGACAAGTGTACGGTATTGATCGTGCCTCCTTTTCCATGAAACGATCTCAACGGTTCACCAAAAACTATAAATACCCCATTACCCCCAACCTTATTTCTCACTAGAATCTGATTTATTGTGTTCTAAGTTGAAACCTTTGTTTCATACCTGAACTATATTGATCTAGATTAGCATTCGGGGACCCTTCGTAAGTATTCTTTCGTTCTTTTCCTTATTTTATTGCATTTCGAGTCAGAAAGTCAAACTTTGTTTGACTTTCAGCGTTGACCAGTAATGGTCAATGCGAAGTTCGTTTGAACTTCGCAACGTGAGTGTAATCACGATGGTCATAGTCCCTTGGGACTATGCCTACTGATTACCACGTTGTCTAGGGTCGTAGGGTAAGCGATCTAATAAATCACTTATACCTCAAACCCGACCCGTTTGGTCGATCATTAGGATCCGACCAAACACATTAGGTGACCATAGTATATAGGGAATAACCTTATGAGGTTATACCTTATGGTCGCTTCGTTTAAGTAGTTGTATGATAGGTTGTTTATATGCCTTAGGTAAATTACCAGAATACCCTTTTCATGCATAATTGGTAATTTAGCATATGTAACCTAAACTTTTGCCACATAACTGATTATGTAACATGTTTAGGCATATAACACTTGTCATAGGGCTGGTTAGGCGTTCCGAACGTGTTTTACGCGCACGATGCGTTAAAGTAGCATAAGCTACCTAAACGGATCGTAATGGGTCGATAAGACTTAGGTTAAGTTTCATTTAGCATGTAGGCTTTGTTAAACCATATCATATGAGTTCCTACACTCATTTGGTTTACAAACCCTAATGCTACCCAGTCTTCCGATATAGGTCCGGTTTATTAACATAGTTATCTATATTAGGTGCCGTTTGATTCCGAGATCTCTAGCATTACTTGGTGATTATCTTTAGACATCTGAGCAATCTCAAGTGAGTACATAGAACCCCTCTTTTACTGTTTTCCAAACTGTTTTGGGGTGGAACACATGTGCCTACTTGTTACTTTCATGCTTTCATGTTTTCACATCATATACCTGCTATGTTCGTTAGTACACTATAGTACATCGTTTTACATGACATTTCATGCTAGGTGTGCCCATTGTGTGCATTACTTAGTACATCGTTTTACATGACATTTCATGCTAGGTGTGCCCATTGTGTGCATTACTTAGTACATCGTTTTACATGACATTTCACGCTATGTATGTTCATTTGATTACATACTTAGTGCATTGTTTTCACATGTTTACATTTTGGTATGACATTTGGTTTGTTTACATGGGACAATACATTCATTAACATTAGCTACGCCGTTCGTTAGTAGGTAGTGGTACCATAGGAATTGACAACTCCCGTTCCGGACATCCCAGGGAAAGGGGACAGAAAGGAATGACCGAATTCGTTGACATAAGACAGATAGACCTTTAATTTGTTTAAAGGGTTTATCACCACAGTCGCAAGGCTTGGATGTATGCATTTTCACAATACCACATAAATGTTCATATTCATTATTAGCATGCATTTTCCACAAGACATAATATTGATTTCAACCATGTTTTACTTCAATACTTTGTTTTCGTGCATATGGTTTAGTTGAGACATTTCACTTGCCATACATGACATTTTGACATAGACATTTTACACCAAGACATTTGACAAAGACATTTGACATGGATATTTGACATAGACATTTTGACATGATTTACCTTTGACACATAAACATGATTGACATTTGTTTTACACTACATGATTTATATCTTGACATAAACACTTTGACATATTATCCAATACATTTGATAATTGGTTTAGACATAGACATCTTACATTGTTTGGTTTGGTTTGATTAAGTGATTAAGTAACGATGCGTGTGTAATATGATACAAGCATGGTGGATACGCCGCTGGTACTTCCTATATATAAGTGTTTGTATGGTATTACATGGCGTAACGTTATTTGAATCATTTGAGTTTGAGACATAGAACATTTTATACAAATAACATACTTTTCACAAGACGTTGATTTACAAAACAACTTATCTTATACAAACACATCTTTTTACATGGTCATTTATTTAACCTGACATTTACTTATACATATCATCGGATCTTATTGTTTTCAAATGATTTACAAGACAAAGCAAATTACAAGGTTCATGACTAAACATTTTCTCAAATACAAGTCATGAATCCTATTTTCACAAACCTATGTATCTCACAGGCATTTTTATGCTGACGTACCTACATTCACATGTGTTTTCAGGTGCTTTTCCATAGGATGTTGATCATGATACTAGGGCGGACCTGTGCCTTAGAGACTTTAAAAGAAGATAGATTATGTTTAATTATGTTATAAACTCTTTTGTTTACTGTCCAAAACAATGTAACACCCTTGTTTAATAAATAAAATACAACTTTGTATGCCATGGTTATGAAACAATTAATTCTGTCGCGACACTCCCCGACGTTTTCCGCCACGTTTTGTATGTTACACGTGGTCGGGGTGTGACATGTCCTCAAGTTGATCTTTGAGTGGTAACTGGAACCTTACGATTGGCTCATTTGTGTCATCAGTCCTTAGCAAAGGATTCTGATTCTCACTTTTCTGAAGTTCATGTAAAGTGGAGACTACCAACTTTCTCCTTGTCTCCTTAACTAAGGATGTCATGTCTTTAATTTCCCTCTGTCTGGCAGCTCTTGCAGTTATATCAGAGGTTCATGCTTCACTGGTGAAGCTAGTCGGTATGGCGTCATTCGTCCTGGTACCGCTCCTGGCACGAGATTTGCCTTAAACCTCTCTTGTCGCTGCGGAGGTATTCCTGGCAGGTCTTCGGAAAAGGCTCCTGGAACTTCTTCCATCACGGGAATGTTCTCAGGCTCTGTAGTCTACTCGGAGGCATTTCTGTGTCTCTTTGGCCAATGAAGGATGTCGTAGATCTGCCGCCTTGTGGGGTCTAGCATCCTTGCACCTTTTGCAGGAAGTCGGGTTTCATCGTTCGCAAGAGGGATGCGACTGATTTTCTCATATCAAACGACGTCAGCTGTATACTTGGATTTCTGATCCATGCTGACTAACATATTATGACTTCGCGAGTCAATAGTAACAGAAGGTTCCGGCCTTCTGAGTCCCTAAATACAATCCTTAATCGCTTCGACTGTTTAAACTAGCCTCCTATATGCCCATTTCTAAAGAATACGGGGCGTCTATTTTTACTCGAAACTAGGCCCAGCAGTTTCTTATGTTCTTAAGCATGCAAGGTAAAAGTTGATGCCAGTGTTAATTAAAAGTAGATGCATTAGGTTGGTTAATAGGGAACGTACCCATAACCGTATCTGGATCCTGGCGTGCTTCACGAGTTTCAATCGTGAAAACCCTTCCTTGCTTGTTTCTTCCCAGGACAATTCTTCCTAAAGTGCCCCGCTTCACCACATCTGTAGCAACCTGGTATTCTCTTATTTCTTCCATCTGGGTCCTTCGCCCAACAGGCGTCCTTGCTGTGTCCTTCTTTCCCACACTTTCCGCACTTGGGCCTCAGACATCGACCTTCATGGTGAAAGTTGCATTCCCCACACCTCGGCTTAGTCCCCGAGTAGATTTTACCACCGGCCTTATAAGTGGCTCCATCAGTTTCCCTGTCACGTGGTGGATTCACTTTCTTTCTTTTGTTTGCTTTAGAGCTTCCATAGCTGACTCGTGTGCCCACCTTTAGGTTCGAAGACTTCCCTTTCTTATTGCCTGATGACTCCACATGAGTCTCTTTCTTGTTATCCTCAGATTCCGAAAATTTTCCCGCACGTAGAGCTTCTTCAGTAAGAGTGACACTCATATCGATAGCCTCTGCAATGGTTGAGGGCTTTGAGGTAGTAACCATGCTCCTGATCTGAGGGGCAAGTCCCCAAATGAATCGTTCAACCCTTTTGAATTCCGGTTTGACTAAGTAGGGGACGACCCTAGACAAGTCGTGAAATTGTTGGACGTATTCAGGAATCTTTGGTCCGTCCATTTTCAAGTTCCAGAACTCCACCTCAATCTTCTGGATTTCAGCCCTAGAACAGTATTTCTTTCCCATCATTTCCTTGAGCTCGTCCCAGCTTAGTGCATAAGCAGCATCCGCACCAAGGGTTTGAACCTGAAGGTTCCACCAGGAGAGTGCGCCATCTACGAATAACCCTGAGATATAAGTAACACTCTGTTGGGGCGAACAGTTACTCATTCTTAGAATGGAGTCAGTCTTTTCTGCCCAACGTACAAATGCAACGGCACCTCCTGTGCCATCAAAATTTAGTGGCTTGCAGTCCAGGAATTGTTTATAGGTGCAGCCAGTCGGAGGGTTATTTCCGGTAGTGCCACCGCTGTGTTCGAAGCGGAGGGCTTCATGTCGAGCAATTGCCTGTGAGATTAGCTCTTGAAGCTCAGCTTCTGTTCTTGGCAACGTACTGGTGTTTGTGTCACGTCTGGGCGGCATTCTCTGCTGTCAAAATGGTATGGAGCAGGTTAGACAATATTCCATAATTGTCTATGAGATACATAGCACCATAAGCCATCATGTAATCACCCAATTTCACATGTGTATATATAATCAATGTATGGGCGAGGAAACAATTACTGAGCCTTCACATAGGCTTGCCAACTTGGCTTATTGTTTGAAATGAACTCGAGGCTACATCGCCTTGGTCATTCAAGTTTTAGTTATTTCCTGCTACATTGGTTTTCTTAGGTCTTTAGCTTTACTGGTGCGTATATTTCCCCTTTGATGGGGTTGTTTGCGTAGAGGTGGTAGAGAGTGTATCGTCACTGATTCTTCCTGAATGTCATTCCACCTCTATTGCTTAAATATCGTTTTCTCAAACGTCTCGTATGCAGGTAGAAGTGTCAGTCACGAAGTAGGCTAAGACAGGCTTCCTACTTTCTAACGTGCTAAAGCACTGATCTATGTGTTGTTCTACCAGATGAAGGTGAGGACACCTATAGATTAATTTTGTATGGTTTTCATTTGCTCGGCCCGTAGAGTCCACCAGGATTCCTGTGCACTACAAGTCGTTATTACGTGGGCCCCCGTAATAATAAATTGTCTTGCACAGTTACCCCAATTTTCTCTCGTCCAGCAGATGATCAATCAAAGAGGGGACACTACTGTCCTTATACCTCTGTCATGGAAAGGGCCTTTGCGATGGTCCATGCGTTAACATTCATTATCGTTACGCGCGTATAGGCACGATGATTAGATGGAATTAGGAATAGAGAGAATTCCTAGTAGTTGGAGGGGCACCTTCGAGATGAATACTTCATCTTCCTTTTCTGGTCAAGTGCGTCGTCAATCTTGCTTCTCATAAGCCGCAGGGATCTCGTCCCGTTGATCAAGAATTTGTTCAAGGTTGCCGCCTCTGCCTCGCCATCATCGCCGTAGTCTGGCATCTTCACGTTCGAGAGGGAAGAGCAGCCATTTCCTACGGAAGTAAGCTCAGCATCTTATTTGGTAATCACTCCCAGCCATGAGCTTTGCAAAGGACGCGAGGTCGGTAGCTTCATCGTGCGAGTCACGTACAGTAATAGGAGTCAGAGTCGAAAGTATCCTATTCACGTCAATAATCATCCCGTACACTTATTTGTATGTATATATATCAATAACATATATGCTACTTAGCATAATCAAGCAATTTAATGCATTATATCACGTATAACTCTCGTTTTTGGGGGGTCATTTTGTTTTTGGCAAGTCTAACTCGTGTAGACTATGCTTTGGTTGGCACCTTATTTTAAAGGTATTCCTCACTAATGTCCTTGCCTTGTCACTTTTTGAAAAGTGTCTGACTTGTGGATCTTGGCGCTTTCGTGAATGCAATGAAAACCTTTTTGTAAAATGTTTTCGTGAGAGAACTCTAGTGATTGTAGTCTAGACTCGAGAAAGAATCCTAGTTCACTACAATCGAAGCTCTGATACCAAACTGTCACACCCTGTCTTTTGCGGAAGCGTATGATGTGTGACTAGCTTGTTATCATTGCATTCAATCGTAATAAACAACTACATGATCAAAACGATGTTCATCCATTCATGAAAATTTGAGTATTACAAACACATGTTATTTAAGTTTTCAAAACACGACCTTTGACAAGGTTACAATTCAACAAAGGTGGATGACATCTAAACATGTAGTCTACTTCTAGTTACGACACTTGCGCCCAAGATCCATCCTGTTACCTAAAATACATGTAATTTTGGAAAAACATCAACATAAAGTTGAGCGAGTTCATGCGTTTTTGTATTTCATGATTTTATACTTTGTATGAAAACATAGTATGTGTCATGTATAATTCAAGCCTTTCTTGAGTACCCCACGTACTCAAGTATAATTCCCGTTTTCTTGAGTACCCCACGTACTCAAGTATCATTCAAGTGTTCTTGTGTACCCCACGTTTTAAATGATTGTTTATACAAGGACATTAAGGTACGTGAGGACATAGGGAGCTTTAGTATACTCTCCTTCAAGGCATGTGAGGACATAGGAAGCATTAGTATATTCTCCCTCTAACTATGTCGATTTCCCTCGACTGTGTCGATTAACCTCGACTGTGTCAATTTCCCTTGACTGTGTCGATTACCCTCGACTGTGTCGATTACCCTCGACTGCGTCGATTTCCCTCGACTGGGACACCGAAGCACTCAAGTGGTCACATAAGGACCATGAGTGGGGCTCGGCCGTACCCGTTAGATCTAACCCTCGTCCCTAATTAAGTATTAATGGCATCTCAATATCTAGTTTAAGCTCACATGATCTAGTATTTTCTAGGCTTTTCTTAAAGCTCATCATATTGCACTCACCACGAGTGCTTCTCGTATTCTCAAATCATATTGCACTTGGTTCTCGTTCTCACCAAGAGTGCTTCTTGTATTTTTACCCTTTGTAAAAATTATAATATTTGTAACATGTATTTCACCCCCAAGAGTTATAAAACCAAAAACAGTTAAAGAAAAGGGGGAGCATGAACTCACAACTTTGCGTTCCTGCGTCGTAAACTTCACCGGATTTGCTTATCTAGCATCGTGACCTATACGTGTTTTCTTAACGTTAGTCACTAGACTTGTATCGCACAAGTACAGTCACTATCTCTTGTGTACGTATTCTTGTGTTAAAAATATTCTATATTTTTAACTACGTATCTTACTTATATTATTTTCTCTAAAATTAATATAAGTATCTCGTGTTTTGCACTTTGCACCCGAATTATGTATCTTGTATGTGTATTTTTATGTTTATACTTCTCATGAGTATTTAGTGTATTTTTAAGTCTTAATACACTAGCACGTATAACCCATACTATACACACTTAGCACAAAAGTTGGTGATAAAATAATATATATTTTTCTCTCAAAAATATACATATTTATATTCATTTTCATTCTTGAAGAAATCCTCTTTTCTTATCACCAAAAATTAGGGAAACCTTGGTAATACTCTTAAATACATTTTTAGGGAATTAAGTTTCTTAAAAACTTATATTTTCTAAGTGTCAAAATTTATAAAAATTTTGACAGAGTTTCCCCTAAAAATGGAGGTTTCCCATGTTTTCAAAACATGTGTTTATTTTCTTTTAAATCAACAACAAACTCAACAATACAATCTTTATTTTTAAAGAATATGAAGTTTCACAACTTCTAGTCAAGATTCACAAAAATATTTCTTTGTTGAACTTCCTTGTTACACAAGTGTTTACACACTTGTTTATTTACTAAAATACATTTAGTTCATGTAAGATCCGGGATTTTAAACAAGACTAATATTTTTGCTTGGTTCTTCCGAAAAACCACTTGTAGATCTTTAGATCTACATGTTTAGAGTCTTATTTTACAAGAAAATTTACTTTTACTCAAGTTCATGTTTCATGGGTGGAAGGTTCATCATCTTTCACATCTCTAGCACTAACATACTACTAGTTCATGTTCTTGAACATGATCTAGTATGGTTAGATGATGATCCATCCTACGTCTAGCAACAAACAACATAAAATAATCACAACTAACCAAGATTTTCATGATTTACACCACTAGTTTCTTTTTATCCAACATATTCATCTTACTTTCAAGACTTTAAGTTATGATCTCTAGTGTTCATAATTTTCAACCAACAAATCTCTTATTAACCACCCTAGACAAGATCAAGAAGGTGATTAGAAGCACTTACAACTAGCTCTAGGCTAGGGAAGAAACTAGTTGGAAATCGTGTGGATAAAGGCAATGTAGTGAGGTCCTTCGCAATCCGAGTGCACCGAGGTTCCTTTTACGCGATCCTTAACCCTTGTAGATGCTTGGAATGGCTTGAATGAAATCGAAAAATGATGGATGGGTGCTTGGGGGTTTCGGCCGAACTCAATGGGAGGGAGAGAGAGGAGAGTGAATTTTTCTAAGTGTGGGTTTTGTAATGTTATGAACTTATGGTTACATTTATAATCCCATCTTCTAATTACCCTCTAGATAATGTGTCTTCAAGATATGGGGC
>JARYGA010041684.1:0-54285 GCA_030545235.1 Helianthus tuberosus
GAATGGAGATAAACCCCATTCCAGAAAGGTTAAAGGAAGCCTGCTTTTGCAAGGGTTTCAGATCCACATTAACTGGATCAGCTTTGAAATGGCTGCTAAGTCTTCCTTCTTACTCAATTACTTCATTTTCTCATTTAGTTAACTTGTTCAATAATCAATTTTCATGTAGTAGAACACTTGAAAGGTTAACTAGTGATTTATATAGGATCACCCAAGGTCATAATGAATCATTAAGGGATTATATAACTAAATTTAGTAGAGGATCCTTAGAAATCCCTAACTTAGATATTGTTAGTGCTGTTGAAGCTTTTAAAATGAGTTTACTAAAAGATTCTCAACTCTATGATGATCTTGTTATGACACCTTGCAGGAACCTAGACGAGGTAAGGAATAGGGCCCTTAGGTTCATCCGTTTAGAGGATGACAAAAGGATCCAGGAGAGGTTGTCAGGATCCTCAAAGCAAGACAAACAAGGATCCTATTTCAAGAATAACAGATCCAAGTAATACACCAAACTTGACAACCAGAATGTGCACGCTGTGGAGCAAGAGGAAGACGATGAGGATTATCCTCCTATCTCTGAATATTGTTTTGCTGATGATAATAGTGAACTAATCCTTGCTATGCAGAATTTAGGTGATAAAGCTAGATGGCCAAGGAAGAGTGACAAGCCAGCTGCTACCAAAGATAAATCAAAGTGGTGTTCTTATCATGAGGACTTTGGTCATCTCACAGATGAGTGCATAGCATTAAGGATGGAGATTAGTTACCTTTTGAGCAAAGGATACTTGAAGGAGTTGTTTGGAAGAAAGAAATCAAGGATCCAGGATTCTGAGAAAGTTCCTGAAAAAGCTCCTCCTCCACTAGCTGATGCTCAAATCATCCCTTTCATCTCTGGAGGTTCTGATATCTGTGGGACTTCATTCTCAGCAGCTAAGAGACATGCAAAGGAAACCAAGATGGAAAATGGGGACAGACCTGATTCTCATTGATTGGGGAAGCTCCGTGAACATAATCCAGTTGGATTTCCTCAAAAGAATGAATATTCCTGAGTCTGACATTGTCCCAAGATCATTTGTCCTTGTGGGATTCAGTGGAGAGATAAATAATACATTGGGGGGGGGGGGGGCATCAAACTTTCTATCTACATTGAGGGAGTGAATTTTGTTCAAACATTTTGTGTTATTGATTGCTTATCTTGCTGTAATGTTATCCTTGGCAGGTCTTGGATACACGATATGAAGGCAGCCCCCTCAACATATCATCAATGTGTGAAGCTCCTTACTCCATGGGGTGTGGTAAAGATCGAAAGTGATCGACAGGAAGCAAAGAATTGCTATACTTCTTCAATGAAATCAGCCTCCAAGCCTAGGGAAGCATAGCAATTAAAGTATCCTCCAAGGGACGTCATGGAGGCAAGAGAGCAAGACGTCAAGGATATTCTGTTGAACCCCGAGGATCCTGAATCCAAAATTTTTATAGGATCCGGGATCCTTGGCAGTATTGAGCAGGATTTAATATCCTTCTTGAAAAGGAGAAAATCTACCTTTGCTTGGAGACATGAAGACATGACTGTTACGGATGGAATTTTATAGTCTATGGATCACGGATCCTTAAGTGCACCCAGGATCACGGATCCTCAGTTCAGTTTGAATTAAGGATCCTCAGAAGACGTTGTAGGATTAAGGATCCAGGATCCTCATTATTATCCTAATACTAACAACTGTTTCCATTATATTTGAACTTGTTTTGCAGGAGTATTCGAGTGGGACTTGGTCTCGCCGAGATTCCAAGGGAATATACCTTCTAATTCTGCACGTGCATGGCCTTCGTGACCGTTGTGGAGATCGTGGGAAGCTAGCACCTTTTTTGGATTGTTAGTTTGTTAGCTTATTTCTATTTTTAAATGGGGATAACAAGCTAGATTAGATAACAATTAGCAACACACACTACTCTCAAGAACTCTCTGCAACTTATTGGCGATTACACACTTTTTGCACACTAGTGATCCTTGTAACAAGCTTGTTATCATCCCGATTTGTAAACATTGTTTGTGCAATATAGTTGGTGATCGATAGTTTCCATCACCCAAGGTTTTTTATGCCGGAGATCATTCATTGATCAAGGGATTTTTCCTCGTATAAATCCTTGTGTCCAACATTCATTTCATTCATACATTGTTCGTACATTTGTTCATTAATTCAAGCATCACACCTCACAAAATCGGATTTGGTTGCATTATCCTTGTGTGATTTTTGACCAAAACAGTTTGGCGCCCACTGTGGGGCAATTGGTGCTTCATTTCTGAGAAATTTTGTTCATTTCTCTTCATTATCTTCAACTACATGGCTTCTCACACAAAGAACACTTCAAGTTCCATGCCGGCGATCACCTCTTCACAGAGCATTCCACCTTTGCCTCATGCACCTTCTAGATCCCAGAAGAATGCTGAGAATGCTCCGAAGAAACAAACCCCTGTTTTCCCAAAATCAACTTCTACTGCTTTTTCTGGTCCTACTAATAATGATCTTTATTCTTTGATTTTGCAGATGAAGGATCACATGCAGCAGCAGGACAAAACTAATGACAGGATCCTTCGAGAGATTGATGAAATCAAGAAATTGAAGAGATCAGCGGAGGATCATTCTCCATTGGTGCCCAGATCACTGAATTTTGATTCTCCAGCCATAACAGCCCAGCACTCCACAACATCAGGCACTTAATACCAGGGTGGATTGTCGAGTATACGCTATGGATCGTTGGCAATGACTCAGGCTCAAGGATCCTACTTTCAGCCTTCAGGATCCTCTCTTCAGCCTCAAGGATCATCCTCCCAGCATCAAGGATCCTTTTTCAGTTCTGGAGGATATATGGGAGCGCAGAAGGTTCAAGGATCCTCATTCCAGGGTCAAGGATCCTCTTCTCAGGTTCAGGGATCCTCATCTCAGGTTTACGGATCCATCGATTATCCTCCAAGACCCCCAGTCTCGGTGTATCAAGGATCCAACATCTTTCAGGATCAAGGATCCTTAAAGAGTGTACAACCCGGAAGTTCAGAGGTTCATTTGGGAGACTTCATCCCTCTGCAGACTATTGCTTCGTCTGGTCCCTCGATCATGCCAGAATCACGTCAATATGGATTCACATCAGGAGTTCCACCCTTGAATCCATCAGGAGGTAACACTTTAAATACTACTTATAATACTAACCATGGCTTTGTGTAGGATACAGGAATCAACCAAGCTATGGCTAGAGAGTTACAAAAGCTCAAGGATATCATATCCAGTGTTCCAGGAGTGGTCAAACCCATTCCAGAAATTCCAGATGGGAGTCACAGGATATCTCGATTTGCACCACCTATTTGTGATGCAGAAATACCAAAGAGGTTTCAAACACCAAACATGAAGTTGTATGATGGCTCAACTGATCCTGAAGAGCATGTAGATCAGTATAGAGAAAGGATGGAGATCAATCCCATCCCTGTGAGGTTAAAAGAAGCATGTCTATGCAAGGGTTTCAGATCCACACTGACATGATCAGCTCTTAAATGGCTGCTAAGTCTTCCCCTTACTCTATTACTTCATTTGCCAATCTAGTTAACTTGTTTAATAGCCAATTCTCATGCAGTAGGAGGTTTGAACTTTTAACTAGTGATCTATATAGGGTAACACAAGGTCAAAATGAATCACTTAGAGATTATATTACTAAATTCAGTAGAGAATCCTTGGAAATTCCTAACCTGGATATAGCTACGGCTGTAGAAGCCTTCAAAATGGGTTTACTTAAGGATTCACAGTTCTATGATGATCCGCCTAGAGGATGATAAAAGGATCCAAGAAAGACTGGCAGGATCCTCAAAACAGGAAAAACAAGGATCCTACTTCAGGAACAACAAGTCCAAATCATACAACAAATCTGATAATCAGAATGTGCACGTAGTGGAACAAGAAGAGGATGATGAGGATTATCCTCCCATTTCTGAATATTGCTTTTCTGTTGATAACAATGAACTAATACTTGCAATGCAGAATCTAGGTGAAAAAGCAAGATGGCCCAGAAAGAATGATAAGCCAGCTGCCACAAAAGACAAATCCAAATGGTGTGCATATCATGAAGATTTCGGCCATCTTACTGACGAATGCATCTCAGGGAAGAGATTGGTTACTTGTTAAGCAAAGGTCATTTGAAGGAGCTGTTTGGAAGGAAAAAGTCAAGGATCCAGGATCTTGAAAAGATCCCAGAAAGAGCTCCAGCTCCTCCTGCTGATGCACAGATTATCAACTTCATATCTGGAGGATCAGACATATGTGGCACTTCCTTTTTAGCAGCCAAGAGGCATGCCAAAGAAATGAAGATGGATAATGGGGACAGACCCATTCTAACCTCGATCCTTACACAGGATAAAGTTATATCCTTTGATGAGGATGATCGTGTCGATATTCAGGATCCTCATCATGATGGTCTTGTTATTACCTTGTTTATATCTAACCATTTTGTTCGCAGGATTCTCATAGATGGAGGAAGCTCAGTGAACATCATTCAACTTGATGTCCTCAAAAAGATGAATATCCCTGAATCAGAAATTATCCCAAGATCTTCAGTTCTCGTGGGATTCAGTGGAGATACCAAAAACACATTGGGGGACATTAAACTTCCCATTTACATAGAGGGAGTTAATTCTTTTCAAAAATTTTGTGTTATAGATTGCTTATCCTGTTGCAATGTTATCCTTGGCAGGCCATGGATACATGACATGAAAGTCGTTCCATCTACCTATCATCAATGTGTCAAACTCCCTACTCCATGGGGTGTGGTGAACATAGAAACTGACCAAAAGGAAGCTAAAAATTGTTACACTTCATCAATGAAGCCAGCCTCAAGACCTAGGGAGCAATAACAATTAAAGTATCCTCCAAGAGATGTCCTGGAGGCAAGAGAACAAGATGTGAAAGATATCTTGATGGATCCTCAGGATCCTGAATCCAAAGTCTTTATAGGATCCGGGATCCTCAACAATATTGAAGAGGATCTAGTATCCTTCCTAAAACGAAGAAAAGCTACCTTTGCCTGGAAGCATGAGGACATGACAGGTATTTCTAAAGAAATTATTACTCATAAACTTGGCATTGACAGGTCATTCAAACCCATACATCAAAAAAGGAGAAAGTTTACACCTGAGAGGAATGCCATCATCCAGTAGGAGGTAGACAAACTGCTCAGAGCAGGTATGATTAGGGAGGTTAAGTATCCAAGATGGTTAGCCAATGTGGTTGTTGTTCAAAAGAAAAATGGAAAGTGGAGGGTATGTGTCGATTTCACTGATTTAAATGAGGCATGTCCCAAGGATCCTTTCCCATTACCCCACATTGACAACATGGTGGATGCTACTACGGGTCATGAGTTGTTGACTTTCATGGATGCTTAATCTGGATTCCAACAAATTCAGATGGAACCATCTGATCAAGAGGATACAACCTTTATGGCCCCTACTAGTATCTATTGTTATATTGCTATGCCCTTTGGACTGAGAAATGCAGGTGCTACCTACCAAAGGCTAGTTAATATGATGTTTAAAGAACAAATATGACACACAATGGAAGTCTATATAGATGACATGGTGGTTAAGTCCGAGAGAGATGAGGATCACCTTAGAGATTTGGAGGAAGCATTTGATATCCTTGATAAATTCAATATGAAATTGAATCCTTCCAAGTGCCACTTTGGTGTGAAAGCTGCCAAGTTTCTAGGGTACATGATGACAAAAAGAGGCATAGAGGTAAGTCCAGAGAAAATCAAGGCGATTGTGAACATGAAGTGTCCTGCCAATGCCAAGGATGTGCAAAGGTTGATAGGAAGGATCGTAGCCTTGAACAGGTTCATCTCAAAGTCATCAGAGAAATGCAATGAATTCTATGACATTCTGAGAAAGAACAAGAAATTTGAGTGGACTGAAAAGCATGAGAATGCTCTCAAGGCCCTTAAGGATTACCTATCCTCAGCCCCAGCATTAATGAAACCAGAAAAAGGGGATATATTATCCTTATATTTGGCAGTCTCTTCTAAGGCAGTAAGTGCAGTCCTTGTTAAGGATCATGAAGGTACACAACATCCTGTATATTATGTAAGTAAAAGTTTGCTTGATGCTGAATCCAGGTATTCACATTTATAAAAACTTATCCTTGCTTTGATTATGGCATCTACTAAATTATGCCATTATTTTGAAACTCATGCTATTATTGTTAAGACTAACTTTCCAATTAAGAATGTTCTCAGGAAACTTGAAATGTCAGGAAGGATGGCTAAATGGGCAGTAAAGCTTAGTGCTTATGATATAAGATATGAACCTAGAACTGCCATTAAATCACAAGCCTTAGCTGACTTTGTGGCAGATTTCAGTAGTGATCTACAATGGGAAGCTGAGTTGGAAGTTCAACAGCTTGAAGAGACTAAGGATCCTTGGATACTATTCACAGATGGGGCTTCAAACATCAAGGGAACTGGACTAGGAATACTACTAAAATCGCCACGGGGGACATAATACCCCACTCAATAGCTTGTGAGTTTCAAACTACTAATAATGAGGCTGAGTATGAAGCCTTGATAGCTGGTTTGAAAATTGCCAAGCACATGAGGATCATGTATCTTGAGGTACATGTAGATTCATTGTTAATTACTAATCACTTTAATGGTTCTTATGTTGTTAAAGGTGAAAGACTAATCAAATATCTAGAGATAGTCAAGAAATTGGCAGACTCTTTTGCTTCTTTTAGTTTGACACAGGTACCCAGAGAAGAAAATGCAGAAGCTGACGCTCTAGCCAACCTTGGATCATCATTGAAGATCCCAGAGGATATTAAAATTCCCATTATCCACATTTTGGCTCCTGCTATTGAGGATCACACAGCTATGGAAATAGTGGAAGATTCTGCAATCATACTTAGTGATGATGCACAGTCAAATTCAGGATCATGGATCCTTCCAATCATGAGATATATACAACATGGAGAGATTCCTATAGGAGAAAATCCCAGAGCTTTCAAAGTGAAGGTATCTCAATTTACAATATTAAATAACATGTTATATAAACGATCTCTTGCAGGTCCATATCTAAGGTGCATCGAGGATCCTGAAATCCAAGAAGTCCTAAAGGATTTTCATGAAGGAGATTGTGGAAACCACACTGGGGGCAGAGCATTGTTCTCGAGGATCCTTAGGACATGATATTATTGGCCTACTATGAAGAAGGATGCTGTGGATTATGCCAAGAAATGTGATGCTTGTCAAAGACATAGCAACATCCTTCATCAACCAGCAGAGCTCCTGCATCCTATATCCTCTTCTTGGCCATTCATGAGATGGGGAATGGATATAGTTGGTAAACTTCCAAAAGCACCGGGAGGAAAAGTGTTTATGCTTGCCATGACCGATTACTTTTCCAAATGGATAGAAGCTGAAGCATTTGCTCAAGTCAGAGAAAAAGAAGTGATATCCTTTATTAAAAGAAACATTATTACCAGATTTGGTATTCCTTCTGAAATTGTATGTGATAATGGATCCCAATTTATTGGGAGTAGAACTACTAACTTTTGTGACAGTTGGGGGATTAAGATGATAACATCAACACCAGTCCATCCACAATCCAATGGTCAAGCAGAATCATCCAACAAGATCATCATCAACAACTTGAAGAAGAAGCTTGGATCCAAAAAGGGAAAATGGGCAGAAGAGCTACCATATGTATTATGGGCTGATAGAACAACTCCCAAGAATGCTACTGGCCAAACTCCATTTTCTTTAGTGTTTGGAGCTGAATCAGTGATTCCTACTGTTAGGGGAGGATTTTCCAATCCTAAGGATCATGGATCCTGATATACTGCTAGGATTATGAATTCTGTTTGAATTAAGGATCCTCAGTAGGTGTTGCAGGATCAGGATTCAGGATCCTTATTGTTATCCTTATACTAACGATTGTCTTCATTATGCGTAAGCTTATTTTGCAGGAGTATGTGCATGGACTTGGTCTTGCCGATATTCGTGGAGCATATTCCCTCAATATTCCGCACGTGCTTGTCCCTTGTGAACGTTATGGAGATCGTGGGAAGCTAGCATGATTATCGGATAGTTAGTTAGTGTAGTTATTTCTAATTTTAAATAGGGGATAACAATTTTGATTTAGAACACTTGGCTAAGTTTAGCAAAACACACACTCTCGAACAGCTCTCGACAGTTTACTTGGCGATTTCATACACTTTAACACTTTTGCACACTAGTGATCCTTGTAACAAGCTTGTTATCATCCCGACTTGTAACCTTTTTTCTGTTTAATCTTAGTTGGTGATCGGTAGTTTCCATCACCCGAGGTTTTTTATGCCGGAGATCAACTCTTGATCAAGGGCTTTTTCCTCGTATAAATCCTTGTGTCGCCTCTTTATTTGATTTGCAAGTTGTTCATACAATTGTTCATAGATTCAAGCATCACACCTCACAACAAAAGATTTGGTTGCATTATCCTTGCTTGATTTTTGACCAAAACAGTTTGGCGCCCACCGTGGGGCAATTGGTGCTTCGTTCCTAAGAAATTCTTGTTTTGGTGATCATTTCGGTTCATTATAACCAAGCAGATGGCTTCTTCAGCAAAGAGCACTTCAAGTTCAATGCCGGCAATGAGTTCATCATAGGGCGTTCCTCCTTTGCCTCCACCACCTTCTGGATCCCAAAAGAATGCTGAAAATGTTGCAAAGAGACAAAGCCCCATTTTTCCAAAACCACCAACTTCTTCTGTTTCTTCTAATCCTAATACTAGTGATCTTTTTACTTTGATCTTGCAGATGAGGGATCACATACAAGAGCAGGACAAAACCAACGAAAGGATCCTCCGGGAGATCGGTGACATCAAGAAACAAAAGAGATCAGGGGAGGAACACTCTCCTCTAATACCGAGGTCATTGGATTTCGACACTCCAGCTATAACTGCCCAGCAATCTCCAGCCTTAGATATCCAGTACCAAACTGAACCATTGGGAAGGCGTTATGGAACAACAACTATGAGTCAAGCTTTTGGGCCTCACTTTCAGCCTTCGGGATCCTCTTTCCAGCATCCGGGATCCTTCGTCAGCTCAGGAGGATATATGGGAGCGCATACGGTTCAAGGATCCTCTCAGGTCCAAGGATCCTCACAGGTCCAAGGGTCCTCTCAGGTCCAAGGATCCTCACAAGTGCAAGGATCCTTTCAGGTTCAAGGATCCCCTTTCCAGGTTCAAGGATCCAACGTCTTTCAGGATCAAGGATTCTTGAGAAGTGTACAACCCCCAAGCACAGATGTTCATCGAGGAGACTTCATTCCACTGCAGACCATCGCCTCTTCTGGTCCTTCAATCATACCAGAATCCCGTCAATATGGATTCACATCTGCAATTCCAAACTTGAATCCCCTGGGAGGTAACACTTTCAATAATTCTTATAACACTAACTGTTAGGGGAGGATTTTCCAATGATCAGTGATCCTCATTTACTGTTGGGTTTAGTGATCCTCAATTCTGTCTGAACTAGTGATCCTCAGAAAGTATTGTAGGATCAGGATCATGGATCATCATCAGGATCCTTATACTAACGATTGTCTGCTTTGAATATGAAGTTGTTTTGCAGGAGTAAGAGCTTGGACTTGGTCTTGGCGATATTCCTGGAGCATATTCCATATTTATTCCGCACGTACATGGCTGAAATGGACGTTATGGAGGTCGTGGAGGACTTGCACAAAATGTGGACAGATTGTTAGCTTAGAGATTTTCCATTTTTAAAAGGGGATAGCGAGCTAAATTAGGACACTTGGCTATTTTTAGCTTGACACACACACTCGCAACTGCTCTCACCAGCTCTCTACAATTCACTTGGCGATTACATACTTTTTTGCACATTACACTATAGTGATCCTTGTAACTAGCTCGCTATAATCCGAAGTTGTAATACATTTCTTGTTTAATCTGAGTTGGTGATCGGTAGTTTCCATCACCCGAGGTTTTTTATGCCGGAGATCATTCATTGATCAAGGGCTTTTTCCTCGTATAAATCTTTGTGTCACTTGTTCATTACATTTCTGAGTGATCCTTAGCATTGTTCATTGATTCAAGCATCACACCTCACAACAGAAAGTTTGGTTGCATTATCATTGCTTGATTTTTGACCAAAACACTAACCATGGCTCTATGCAGGATACAGGTATAAATCAAGCTATGGCTAGGGAATTACAGAAGCTGAAGGATATGATATCCAGCGTTCCAGGAGTGGTTAAGCCCATCCCTGAAATTGCAGATGGGAGCCATAGGATATCTCGTTTTGCACCACCCATTTGTGATGCTGAGATACCCAAAAGGTTCCAAATACCAACTATGAAGCTGTATGATGGTTCAACAGATCCAGAAGAACATGTAGCTCAATATAGTGAAAGGATGGAGATCAACCCCATCCCATAGAGGTTAAAAGAAGCATGCCTATGCAAGGGTTTCGGATCCACACTCACAGGATCTGCTCTTAAATGGCTGGTAAGTCTTCCCCCTTACTCTATTACTTCATTTGCTAATCTAGTTAATCTGTTTAATAGTCAGTTCTCATGTAGCAGAAAATTTGAACGTTTAACTAGTGATCTATATAGGGCAACACAAGGTCAAAATGAATCACTCAGAGATTACATCACTAAGTTTAGTAAAGAATCCTTAGACATTCCTAACCTGGATATAGCCACGGCTGTGGAAGCCTTTAAAATGGGTTTGCTTAGGGATTCATTATTCTATGATGATCTTGTTATGACCCCATGCAGGAATCTTGTTGAAGTGAGAACCAGGGCCCTTAGATTCATCCGATTAGAGGATGATAAAAGGATCCAGGAGAGATTGGCAGGATCCTCGAAATAGGAAAAGCAAGGATCCTACTTCAAGAATAACAAGTTCAAGTCCTACAACAAGTCTGATAACCAGAATGTGCTTGCAGTAGAACAAGAAGAGGATGATGAGGATTATCCTCCAATTTCTGAATACTGTTTTTCTGTTGATAACAATGAACTAATTCTTGCAATGCAGAATCTAGGTGAGAAAGCAAGATGGCCAAGAAAAAGTGATAAACCAGCTGCTACAAAGGACAAGTCCAAGTGGTGTGCATATCATGAGGATTTTGGGCATCTCACTGAAGAGTGTATTGCACTTAGAAAAGAAATTGGTTACTTGTTAAGCAAGGGGCACTTGAAAGAGCTTTTGGGAAGAAAAAAGTCAAGGATCCAGGATCCTGAAAAGGTTCCAGAAAGAGCTCCTGCCCCTCCAGCAGATGCACAAGTTATAAACTTCATTTCGGGTGGATCAGACATTTGTGGTACTTCCTTTTCAGCAACCAAGAGACATGCTAAGGAAACCAAGATGGATAATGGGGATAGACCCATTCGAACCTCTATTGTTACGCGGGAGAAAGTTATAACTTTTGATGAGGATGATCGTGTTGATGTGCAGGATCCTCATCATGATGGTCTTGTTATTACTCTGTTTATTTCTAACCATTTTGTTCGCAGGATCCTAATCGATGGAGGAAGCTCGGTGAACATCATTCAGCTTGATGTCCTCAAGAAAATGAACATTCCTGAATCAGACATTGTCATTGAATCACTCTCCTCTGATGCCAAGGTCATTGAATTTTGACACTCCAGTTGTAACTACCCTACAATCGGCAGTTCCGGGCATCCAGTATCAAAGTGGTCCATCAGAAAGGCGTTATGGAACAGCAACTATGAGTCAGGCATTTGGCTCCCACTTCCAACCTCAAGGATCCTGCTCTCAGCCATCGGGATCCTCTTTTCAGCATCAGGGATCCTACATCAGCTCAGGAGGATATTTAGGAATGCACCCGGTCCAAGGATCCTTCCCGGTCCAAGGATCCTCCCAGGTCCAAGGATCCTCCCAGGTCCAAGGATCCTCCCAGGTCCAAGGACCCTTCCCGGTCCAAGGATCCTCCCAGGTCCAAGGATCCTCTCTGGTTCCAGGATCCTTTCAGGTTCAAGGATCATCGCAGCCTCAAGGATCCAACATCTTTCAGGATCAAGGATTCCCAAGAAGTATGCAGCCCCCGAGCTCGGATGTTCATCAAGGAGACTTCATACCAATGCAAACCATTGCTTCCTCTGGTCCTTCAATCATACCAGAGTCTCGTCAATATGGATTCACATCTGGAATTCCAAACACGAATCCTGTGGGAGGTAACACTTTTAATAATTCATATAACACTAACCATGGCTCGATGTAGGATACATGAATCAATCAGGCTATGGCCAGGGATTACAGAAGCTCAAGGACATGATATCCAGTGTACCAGGAGTGGTCAAACCCATCCCTGAAATTGCGGATGGTAGCCACAGGATATCTCGCTTTGCACCACCTATTTGTGATGCTGAGATACCCAAAAGGTTCCAGATACCATCTATGAAGCTATATGATGGTTCAACGGATCCAGAGGAGCATGTAGCTCAATACAGGGAGAGGATGGAGATCAATCCAATTCCTGAGAGGTTAAAAGAAGCATGTCTATGCAAGGGATTTGGATCCACACTCACAGGATCTGCTCTTAAATGGCTGCTAAGTCTTCCCCCTTACTCTATTACTTCATTTGCTAATCTAGTTAATTTGTTTAATAGTCAATTCTCTTGTAGTAGAAAGTTTGAACGATTAACTAGTGATCTATATAGGGTAACACAAGGTCAAAATGAATCACTTAGAGATTACATCACTAAGTTTAGTAAAGAATCCTTAGATATTCCTAACTTGGATATTGCTACGGCTGTAGAAGCCTTTAAAATGGGATTGCTTAGGGATTCATTGTTCTATGATGATCTTGTTATGACCCCATGCAGGAATCTTGATGAAGTAAGAACCAGGGCCCTTAGGTTCATCCGTCTAGAGGATGACAAAAGGATCCAGGAGAGATTGACAGGATCCTCAAAACAGGAAAAGCAAGGATCCTACTTCAGGAACAACAAATCAAAATCCTATAACAAATCTGATAACCAGAACGTGCATGCAGTGGAACAAGAAGAGGATGATGAGGATTATCCTCCTATTTCTGAATACTGTTTTTCTGTTGATAACAATGAACTAATCCTTGCAATGCAGAATCTAGGTGAGAAAGCTAGGTGGCCAAGAAAGAGTGATAAACCAGCTGCTACAAAAGATAAGTCCAAGTGGTGTGCATATCATGAGGATTTCGGGCATCTCACTGAAGAGTGCATTGCACTTAGAAAGGAAATTGGTTACTTGTTAAGCAAGGGGCATTTGAAAGACCTTTTGGGACGAAAGAAGTCAAGGATCCAGGATCCTGAAAGGATCCCGGAAAAGGCTCCTGCTCCTCCAGCAGATGCACAAGTTATAAACTTCATATCCGGTGGATCAGACATTTGTGGTACTTCCTTTTCAGCAGCAAAAAGACATGCTAAGGAAACCAAGATGGATAATGGAGACAGACCCGTCCGGACCTCCGTTGTTACTCAGGATAAAGTCATAAACTTTGATGAGGATGATCGTGTTGATGTCCAGGATCCTCATCATGATGGTCTTGTAATTACATTGTTTATTTCTAACCACTTTGTTCGCAGGATCCTTATAGATGGAGGAAGCTCTGTGAACATCATTCAGCTTGATGTCCTTAAGAAGATGAATATCCCGGAGTCTGATATTGTCCCAAGATCCTCAGTACTTGTGGGATTCAGTGGAGAAACTAAGAATACATTGGGGGACATCAAACTCCCAATCTATATTGAAGGATTGCATTCTTATAAAAAATTTTGTGTTATAGATTGCTTATCTTGTTGCAATGTTATCCTTGGCAGGCCATGGATACATGATATGAAGGCAGTTCCATCCACCTATCATCAGTGTGTAAAGCTTCCAAGTCCGTGGGGAGTGGTGAAAATTGAGAGTGATCAACAAGAGGCTAAGAATTGTTATACATCATCAATGAAGCCAGCCTCGAGACCAAGGGAGCAATAGCAATTAAAGTATCCTTCAAGAGATGTCTTGGAGGCAAGAGAGCAAGATGTAAAAGAAATCCACATGGATCCTCATGATCCTGAATCCATAGTCTTCATAGGATCAGGGATCCTTAGCAGCATTGAGCAGGATCTAGTATCCTTCCTTAAGAGGAGGAAATCCACCTTTTCCTGGAAACATGAAGATATGACAGGTATATCTAAGGATATAATTACTCATAAGCTTGGCATTGACAGGTCATTCAAGCCTATACATCAAAAGAGGAGGAAGTTTGCACCTGAAAGGAATGCTATTATCCAGGAAGAGGTAGATAAACTACTTCGGGCAGGTATGATAAGAGAGGTCAAGTATCCAAGATGGTTAGCCAATGTGGTTGTTGTTCAAAAGAAAAATGGAAAGTGGAGGGTATGTGTCGATTTGACTGATTTAAACAAGGCATGTCCCAAGGATCCTTTCCCATTACCCCACATTGACTCCATGGTGGATGCTACAGCGGGTCATGAGTTGTTGACTTTTATGGATGCTTCATCTGGATTTCAACAAATTCAGATGGAACCATCTAATCAAGAGGATACAGCCTTTATGACCCTAACTGGCATATATTGTTATATTGCTATGCCATTTGGACTAAGGAATGCAGGTGCTACTTATCAAAGGCTAGTCAATATGATGTTCAAGGAACAAATTGGACACACTATGGAAGTCTATATTGATGACATGGTGGTTAAGTCCAAGAAAGCTGAGGATCACCATAAAGACTTGGAGGAAGCATTCAATATCCTTGATAAATTTAATATGAAACTAAATCCTTCCAAGTGTCATTTTGGTGTTAAGGCAGGTAAATTCTTAGGCTATATGGTGACAAAGATGGGCATTGAAGCAAGTCCAGAGCAAATCAAGGCTATTGTAAATATCAAATCTCCGGCCAATGCTAAGGATGTGCAAAGATTGACAGGAAGGATCGCAGCCTTGAACAGGTTCATATCCAAATCCTCAGAAAAGTGCAAGGAATTCTTTGACATTTTGAGGAAGAACAAGAAATTTGAATGGACTGAGAAGTATGAAAGTGCCCTCAAAGGTCTTAAGGATTACCTATCCTCAGCCCCGGCCTTGATGAAACCAGAAAAAGGGGATATATTATCCTTATACTTAGCAGTATCCTTAAAAGTAGTAAGTGCGGTCCTTGTTAAGGATCACCAAGGTACACAACATCCTGTTTATTATGTAAGTAAGAGTTTACTTGATGCTGAATCCAAGTATTCACACTTAGAGAAACTTATCCTTGCATTAATTATGGCATCTACTAACTTAAGACATTATTTTGAAACTCATGCCATTATTGTTAAGACTAATTTTCCAATTAAGAATGTTCTCAGGAAACCTGAAATGTCAGGAAGGATGGCTAAGTGGGCAGTGAAGCTTAGTGCATATGATATAAGATATAAGCCTAGAACTGCCATTAAATCCCAAGCCTTAGCTGACTTTGTGGCAGATTTCAGTAGTGACTTGCAAAAGGAAGCTGAGTTAGAAGTCCAACAGCTTGAAGAAACTAAGGATCCTTGGATACTCTTCACTGATGGTGCTTCTAATGTCAAAGGAACAGGACTTTGAATACTACTAAAATCGCCACAGGGGGACATGATACCCCACTCCATAGCTTGTGAATTTCAAACTACCAACAATGAGGCTGAATATGAAGCCTTGATAGCTGGTTTGCAAATTGCCAAGCATATGAGGATCAGGTATCTTGAGGTACATGTAGATTCTTTATTGATCACTAATCACTTTAATGGATCCTATGCTGTTAAAGGTGAAAAGCTAATCAAATATTTAGAGATAGTCAAAGAATTGGCACTCTCTTTTGTTTCCTTTAGTTTGACATAGGTACCAAGGGAAGAGAATGCAGAGGCTGATGCATTAGCCAATTTAGGATCATCCTTGAAGATCCCGGAGGATATTAAGATCCCTATTATCCATATCCTGACCCCGGCTATCGAGGATCATGTAGCTATGGAAATAGGAGAGGATTCTGCAATCATCCCTAGTGAAAATAGTCAATCTCATTCAGGATCATGGATCCTTCCAATCATGAGATACATACAACATGGAGAGATTCCTACAGGAGAAAACCCTAGGGCTTTCAAAATCAAGGTATCTCAATTTACAATATTGAATAATATGTTGTACAAACGATCTCTTGCAGGTCCATATCTAAGATGCATTGAGGATCCTGAAATCCAAGAAGTCCTAAAGGATTTCCATGAAGGAGATTGTGGAAACCACACTGGGGGCAGAGCATTGTTCTCAAGGATCCTGAGGACAGGATACTATTGGCCTACTATGAAGAAGGATGCTGTGGAATATGCCAAGAAATGTGATCCTTGTCAGAGACACAGTAATATCCTTCACTAACCAGCAGAACTTTTGCATCCTATATCCTCTTCTTGGCCATTTATGAGATGGGGAATAGATATAGTTGGTAAGCTCCTTAAGGCACCTGGTGGAAAAGTATTCATGCTTGCTATGACTGATTACTTCTCCAAGTGGATAGAGGCTGAAGCCTTTGCTCAAGTCAGAGAAAAGGAAGTTATATCCTTTATTAAAAGAAACATTATTACTAGATTTGGTATCCCTTCTGAAATTGTTTGTGATAATGGTTCCCAATTTATTGGGAGTAGAACTACTAACTTTTGTGACAGCTGGGGGATTAAGATGATAACATCAACACCAGTCCACCCACAAGCTAATGGTCAGGCAGAATCATCCAACAAGATCATCATCAACAATTTGAAGAAAAAGCTTGGATCCAAGAAAGGAAAATGGACAGAAGAACTAACTTATGTACTATGGGCTGATAGGACAACTCCCAAGAATGCTACTGGCCAAACTCCAGTTTCTTTGGTATTTGGGGCAGAATCAGTGATCCCTACAGAGATGGTGGTTCCTACTGCAAGAACAAGCATTCGTGATCCTGAAGAGAATGCTGAAAACTTGGTTCAAGACTTGGATACTATAGAAGAACTCAGGGATTTGGCAAGGATAAGGATGGCCAGTTATCAACAGAGGATGGCTGGAGCTTACAACAAAAATGTCAGGATCAGGAAATTCCAAGTTGGTGATATGGTATTAAGGAAAGCATTTCAGAATACCACCAATCCTGCTGATGGAAAGTTGGCACAAAAATGGGAAGGCCCTTACTTGATTGAAGCTGAGGCAGGAAAGGGGGCATATAGACTGCTAACAATGGAAGGTGATTTGCTACCAAGAGCTTGGAATGCTGTCCACTTGAAGAAATATTTCATGTGACAAGGATCCATGATCCTTACCTGACAAGTATCCTTGAAGGATCCTCACAGGACAGATGATCCTCATTTTGGTAATATTCTAATCTCAAACTATTTCATTCTTTAATTATCTTATATAAGGATAAGGATCTTGCATCCTTTATCCTCCTTTCACTTGATTCTGAGTTTTGAAGGTTCAGGTATCCTTAACAAAGGATTGAGTATCCACAGAAGTATCCAGTCATTTGGGCTTGACCCCAGTTATTTGGGCTTGACCCCAGTTATTTGGGCTTGACCCCAGTTTGGGCCTGTCCCAAGTTTTGCCAGTAGCGCACGATGATCCTGGTATAGTTCATGGCAATGGGACCAGTACTCGCTTTAGGGGCTGACAATTTCATTGTACTAGCTATATTCAGGATCCTACGTATAATGGTAGACGTACCATACATCCGTTTCTAAGGTTTCTAACGTTTTCACGTTAGCTAAGGTTTTGGCATTTTCATGTCACTAAGTTTGGATAGTCGCCAGTAAGGGCCATACTCCAGTTTACACACGATCCTTTGGGCTTGTCCCCAGTTATCCTTGGGCTTGTCCCCAGTTATCCTTGGGCTTGTCCCCAGTTATCCTTGGGCTTGTCCCCAGTTATCCTTTGGGCTTGTCCCCAGTTATCCTTTGGGCTTGTGCCCAGTATATTGGGCTTGTCCCCAGAATTGTTGGGCTTGTCCCCAGTTGCTAACTTTTATCTTATATTGGCTTAGTCCCAAGTTGTATCCTATTTCAGGTTTATGAAGCTAAACGACCAAGGATCCTTGATCCTTACCTTTTACTAAGCTTTGTCTTTTGGTTATCCTGATTATAAGTGTTAAAGGTTAGGATCCTAACTTGGATTCTCAGGTATGATCCTTAACTATTTTGATTTTATTCATTACTCATTTGAGTGACCCTTATCCTTTGACAACTGAACTTATGATCCTTAAACTATATTACTTTTCAGAACTTACCAACTAAAGGATATATGATCCTTGATTATATTCTAAGCTTTTTGAAGATATTTATAAATTCCGACAAAATGAATATCATAACAATTGAAAAGTAAAGTACTAACAAGGATAACAACACGAGAGATAGCCAAAAAGTTAAAGTTATTTTATTCACAAAACGTTAAACCCTTTAAGGTTGTCAAAATTGCCAACCCACGTTTCTACCAGCAAAACGTGGCCCGTCCACATGGGTTGGCAAAGGGTGTCCATCGTTTACGGGTCTTTGTAGTGCAGGAAATAAAAGACAGAAGGATAACGAGTGGCTTCATCCCCCAAACAGAGGATCCATCCACCACCCATTATCCTGCCTATTGTTCAAGGATCCATGATCCTTCATCCTAGAAACTATTGTCTAAAGTTATTACAACCCCAAGATTGTTTCAAAACACCATAACCAAAATAAAACTACCAAATTCTAAAAAAATGGGCTCCGGCTACGTCTAGAAATGTCCTTCATCACCCATTCCTGCAGCCTACACCTTTGCTGCATCATCATCACCCTCACCATCTCCTTCAGCTCCAGCCTCATCCACCTGATCCTTGACTCCACTGCCGCCAGCCTCGATTGCTAAGACCTCTTCTTCGTCGTCCAGCTCAGCTAACCTTGCCTTCCAGCCCTCTACGTCCCAACTGCTCTTGTCAAAGTCAGGATCCAGAGCTTCTTGGGCCATCTGCAACTGGGTTTTGTACATAGCAATGGCATCAGAGACTTTGGCATCATTGGTGATATCATTCTTCTCTTGGTCAGCAGTGATGTGAGCCAGAACAAGTTCCCTCTTCACCAGATTGACCTCATTTTCAAGGGAGGCAATCTTCTTATCCTTGGCCAACATCATCTTTTGGAGGTCCAAACACTTTTGCTGAACCTCTTCAACATTGCCTACGTAGTCCTCGATTTCAGCAAATTTCTGCAAAAAGACAATATGAAGTTCAGGATCACATGATCCTCAAGTGGGCAGGATAACTAAGCTAAGTCAGTAATCCTTACATCAGCAAAGTATTTAAGGAACTGGTGGCGGATTAGAGGCAGGCCTTCTAGATTATCAGCCTCAGAGGCTTTCCTCTTCTTTCCCTTGGAAGCAGTAGGCTTGGGGATGGCAGTACTTGGACTAGCAGCAGCCTTCTTCCTCCCAGATCTGGGACCAACAGTGGTGAGATCGGTGACACTGAAACGGGTAGCAGACTTCGATGATTTTCCAGCACCTACACATTCAAAAACAGATAAGTATCCTTATTTCATTTTAATTTAAGCATTTGATTACATATAAACATGGATACTTACTTGACATTGTGACAGAAACTGAGGATACCTCTTGAGAATCCTGGGTGTTTGCTTTAAATGATCTTATTTCAGGATCGAGCCTCCGAAAAGCAGCAAGCCTTTCCTTTGTTGCAGGTGTTGAAATAAGGTGTGCGACAGTGATAGCTGCAAAATAGAAGCAAAAGGATGTTAGTAATCCTCAGCAGAAACAAGGTCATCTGGTGATCCTTCTAAGGATCCTCTATCCTACCATGGGTGGTCCATTTTCTAGGCAGATCCTTTCCATCAGGGAGAGAATCTCTTCTGACAAAGAAGAATCGCCGTTTCCAGTTGGTGTCATTCTTAGTGGCTTTGAAGATGGGGTGTTCTTCACCAGGTTTATGTTTGAGTAGATATCGGTGGGATCCATGGCTAACAAGGTCATACATCTCTGCAAACTCCGACATTCCCAGATCAATTCCTTCATGTTCAATGATCCTTTCAAGGGTATATAAGACCCTCCAGATCATTGGCATCGCTTGAATGTAGGAGATGCCGGTGAGAGAGAAGAAGGATTGTGTGAAGTCAGGAAAAGGATATGAGTATCCTATTGCAAATGGTGTGACCGGAAAGGCTACCCAAGTTTTAGAAATATAGTCACTTAGAACGGTGGGGTCAAATGGTTTGAAAACGGTGTTCGCCGGGAAGCAATGGCGGATTCTGTCTATCTGAGGATCGGTAAAGCAGCATCTTTCTTTCGCAGAATCTTTGATGATCCCTTGGGACTTCAAGGGACTGTCCTTACGGTGATCCTTAGCCGGCGAAGATCTCAACATCATCTTGATCGCAGATAAAGATGAGGAAAGAAGGAACAAAGAAAGAAGATGAAGAGAGAAAGGAGAGAGAATTACCTGATCGGATCTTCGAATGAGGATTTAAAGGAGGAAACGCACGAATTTAAATGCTCTCTAACCCTTATCTCTATCTTCAATTTATAATGATGATCTTGCAGGGTAGTCACTTCAGTGACGTCAGGATGGCAACGGATAATTCGATTACATTGGCTATATATGTCACACCCTGGCTTTGCGGAAGCGTGGTAAATTTGGTGTGACTTCTTAATACCATATCTTAACCATAACAAAGCTATATGAAATAAAATCATGCAAGATCATCCATTTGATTAAGTTTTAAAAACCAGAGTAACATACCATTGTCTTAGAGACTTACAACATCATAACATAAAACATTGTCTTGAAAAACATAAACATCAACATGAGGTAAACGCGGTTTAAGATTTGTGACTTGTCCAGGAAAGAGTCACATTTCCTAAAATGGGATGACCTTGGAACCCTTATGCAGCGGGAAAACATAACATACCGTGCCAGATCTTTAATTCCCTGAAATACATGTAAGTTGAAAAATCAACAATAATGTTGAGCGAGTTCATGTGTAAGTGAGTATGTAAAACACTTGTAAGTATAAAAATTCCCTGGTATGTAGCAGTGTAAGGAAAAGAGATCACCAATGGTTTGCAAGGCCATTAGCATGTGTGAAGTGCTAGTAGGAAGACTCAACCTAGCCGATTTTGCGTCGGGTACAAAGTCACTCAAGGTCCGTTCTGCTGGGCCTTTTAGAGGTCCGTTCTGTTGGGCCTAGAGTTGGGCTCGCTACACCCAGATAGATCTACCGCTTACGTCCCTCGGTGTTTCTGCCTACCCACTCACATGATCTAAGTAGTAAACCTCCTTACGCTAACCATACCGTGTATAAAGTACTTGTAAACAAAGTAACATGTATTTCACCCCCGCAGTTAAGAAAACTGAAAACAATTAGAGAAAAGGGGGACATGAACTCACAGTGAAGCGTCTCTACCAAGTATCTCCTGCTCACGCAGCTGTGCGACGACCTACAGGTGCTAATTTCTATTAGACGGACGGCCGTGCCTTAGCTTCATGGTTTATGTTTTTGGGAAATAGTTAGACAACTATTTCGTGTTTACATTTTGTAAATACTTGGTAATTAATTTCCTTCCCAAGGATGGGGGATTCAATACATGTGCGTTCATAAATATTTCCGTAAGTGCGTAAGTTACGTTTTAACAATCGAGTGGTAATATAATTACCGGTGTAACTTATATATTTATGGTGAAAGCGTTCGTATCGTTTTGGAATCGTTAACGTTTGTAAATATTATTTTTACTCTAGAAATAATATTTATGTATTTTCACAAAATAATCATAAACAGTGTGTGAAAAATATATATTTATCACGTTAAATTTTGTGAAAATCCCACCTCCGAATATTTAGTAAATAAAGTCATGGCGAAATTTATATTTTGAAAACATGTCCAAAAATAATTCTAACACTTGTAGTGTAAATAGTTCTAAGTGTTAGGTTGTTAGAAAAATTTCGCCAGAGTTTCCTCTGTAACTGGAGGTGGCCACGCTTTCAAGCGTATCATTTCCTTTAACAAATCAACTCAACAATTTTCTCAACGTCATCAAACGACTTTTCAACATTTTAACTAGTCAAAATATACAAATTGCATATATTACATGAACTTGTAGTTTTTCTGAAAATATGAGGTAAATCTCATTACCTTTAGTGGATCTTTTTATAAATAAATCCGGTTTCGTAAAAGTCTTGTTTTCAGAGAAGTTCCGTCTTTACAACTTCTTGTCCATTTTTACAAAGATAGTTATTTTGTTGAAACTTGTGTTACACAAGTGTTTACACACTTGTGTGTTCTAAATATCATTCTTGTTATTGTGAGATCCGTCTTTTAGAAAACATGATTTCTTTAACGCTTGGTCCTTTGAAAATACCACTTGCAGATACGTAGATCTGCTAGTTTTAAACACTATTTTGCAAGTAAAAATACTTTTACACAAGTTCATGTTTCATGTGTGGTAGAGTTTCACCTTTTAACCCTTGTATCTTCTAACATAACCTTATGTCATGATCCAAGAACATGACTACATCGGGTTAAATGGTGATCCGAGCTACCACAATCGTAGATCGGGTCTAAATAATCATACATTTCGAATACTACATCATTTACACAACTTATGTGCTATTAACCACCATTTTTAGTGTTTTAAGTAGACTTTAAAGCATCATCTTGCATGTTAACGAGTTTTAACCGATAAAAATCCTTTTAACCACTTTAGATTAGTTCAAATATGAGTTTTAAGCATTATACCTCTAGCTCGAGGCTAGGGAAGAATCTATGCGCAAAAGAGGTGGATAAAAGCAAAGTAGAGAGGTCCTTCGCGTTCCGCTTGCGCCGAGCTTCCTAATACGCGATCCTTGATACTTGTATAACCTTGGAATGTGATGAACAAGATCGAAAATGGATGGAGTGCACAAGGGGGTGTTCGGCCGTAGCTAGGTAGAGAGGGAGAGAGAGTTCTTGGTGAGTTTGTGAGATGTTGTTAAGTGTGTGAGTTATGTTGGGTCTTGCATCTAACTTATAGACAATTAACAAGGGTATTACCCAATAGATCTTATGTAAGCTAGATATTAAACATAATTAGATTATGGCAATCTATCAAGTACAAGGGTGTCCCCTAGGGGACGATTTCGGTCAAGAGGGGGGGGGGGGTAGTTTGGTTCCATTTCAACTAACCATTAAGCCTTAGTTAGATAACTAGGTTAAGTTAAGTGTTTAACTTAGTTACTAAAGTGTATCGTGTTACAACGGGTGTTAGGGCATACGGGGACCCTAACTGGCTCAGAAAAAGGTAAATAGTGAAAATAACAATATTTTCATGTTCCAGGTATAGTCCGGTTGTTCGGTTGGATAGTAATCCGTTAAAGTGCTTGACAAAGCTTAAAGTGTCGTTAATACTCTTTTTAGTGACACAGCTTATTCCTGACACTTTGGAAAGTGTCTAGTGTTATTTTTCTCATATTTTGGCACTTTATTAGTTATCTAAAAGCTGAATTTTTAGTTAAAGTGCTGAGTTTTGTACTTAGAGTACGTTTTAGGCACATCCAGTCATTGTAACTTATTCCTAGAGACGCAGTTCCACAACCCTTGTATCCCTACACTCACCACTAGTGTAGCAAAATATTTCAGGCTCTTACAGGCCTTAGAGGCAGTATTTGCCTGATGCTGGCTTTATCAGCATGTTCAATAGGTTATCCGTGTATTGTGCTACTGTGCTTTTTGTGCATCATGGTTGTCACTAGGGTTCAGCATGTAAATAGTGTAGTGACGATAAGTAAAGTATGATGCAAGTACGTACATGTATCAGATATCAAGTAGCAGTTCATCAGCTAGTTCAAACAAGCACAATAATTAAGCAGTAATTAATCATTAGTTAAGTCGTACGGATACCTGGTTTAGTGCGGGTTGTCACATTCTCCCCCCGTTAAATAAATTTCGTCCCGAAATTTAAGTTCTGCTTGTAGATGCAGGGTTCTTAGGAAAAAGGTGGGGGTATTTCTCTTTCATCCGGTCCTCACGTTCCCAGGTGTATTCAGGACCATGTCTGGCATTCCAACGCACTTTGACGAGTTTGACACTGCTCCGGCGGGTCTTGTTAACTTTCCAATCCGTGACCTCAACAGGTTCTTCAACGAAGTGGAGCGTGTCGTCAACATGAATCTCGTCGGTGGGAATGGCAACGGTGACTTGAGTTGGACTTTTCTTTAGATTGGATACATGAAATGTATCGTGAACACCATTCAATTCAGCAGGTAGGTCCAACTTGTATGCTACTAGTCCTATTCTTTCCAGAATTCTGAAGGGACCAATGTAGCGCGGATTTAACTTCCCACGCTTTCCAAAGCGTGCCACACCCTTCCAGGGTGAAACTTTCAATAGCACCATTTCTCCAACTTGGAAATCCACATGTTTCCGGTTTGGATCCGCATAGGCCTTCTGTCTGTGGCGAGCTGCTTCGATGCGTTTAAGAATCTGCGCGATCTTGTCTGTCTACTCTTGGACGATTTCGGGACCTGCAAGTTGTCTATCTCCTGCGTCAGCCCAACATAGGGGTGATCGGCACTTGCGTCCGTAAAGGGCTTCGAATGGCGCGACACCAATACTGGTGTGGTAGCTGTTGTTGTAGGAAAATTCGACCAAAGGTAAATGTTTATCCCAGCTACCGCCCAAATCCATGACACACGCCCTCCGCATGTCTTCCAAAGTCTGTATCGTTCGCTCGCTCTGGCCGTCAGTTTGCGGATGAAACGCAGTGCTCAGATTCAATTGTGAGCCAAAGGCTTCTTGGAAGGATTGCCATATCCTTGACACAAACCTTCCGTCTCGATCCGAGATGATTGAGAGAGGTACTCCATGGCGCGCGACAATCTCTCTCATGTAAATTTCCGCAAGTTTACTAGTACTGTCTTTCTCTTTGATTGGCAGAAAGTGTGCGGACTTTGTTAGGCGGTCAACTATCACCCAAATCATATCATGGCCTCTTGGCGTTCTTGGCAATTTCGTAATAAAATCCATTGAGATTTGTTCCCATTTCCACTTGGGAATCTCAGGTTGTTGCAGAAGTCCTGAAGGCTTTTGGTATTCGGCTTTAACCTTAGCACACGTTAAACATTTGCTCACATAAACAGCAACATCGCCTTTCATCCTAGGCCACCAATAATAATCTTTGAGATCCTGGTACATCTTATCCGCTCCAGGATGGATAGAGTACCGTGATTTGTGAGCTTCATCAAAAATAACTTCCCTCAAACCACCAAACAGAGGAACCCAAATCCTTTTCTCAAAACATAACGTTCCTTCCTCGTTTGGTACCAGTAGCTTCTTCATCCCACGGAGGTATTCTTCTTCAAGGTTTCCTTCCTTGAGAGCTTCCTTCTGCGTGGCACGAATGCGCAAGGAAAGATCGGTCTGAATAATCATTTCTAAAGCTCTAACCCTTATGGGTTTGATCCTTTCTTTTCGACTTAGGGCATCGGCGACCACGTTCGCCTTCCCTGGATGATACTTTATCTCGCAGTCGTAATCGTTCAGCAACTCAACCCATCGTCTTTGCCTCATATTCAACTCCTTCTGGTTGAATATATGTTGTAGGCTCTTGTGATCTGTAAAGATGGTACACTTCGTACCGTAAAGGTAGTGTCTCCAGATCTTTAAAGCAAAAACCACTACGCCGAGCTCCAAATCGTGTGTGGTATAGTTCTTTTCATGCACTTTCAACTGACGCGATGCGTAAGCAATAACCTTTTGGCGTTGCATCAACACACAACCCAGTCCTTGACGCGATGCGTCGCAGTATACCACAAAATCATCAGTACCTTCCGGTAGAGCTAAGATTGGCGCGTTACAAAGCTTATCCTTCAGTATCTGGAACGCTTCTTCCTGTTTGATTCCCCAATCAAACGTCTTATCTTTCTGGGTGAGGAGCGTCAAAGGTTGAGCGATTTTTGAAAAATCCTCAATGAACCTTCGATAGTAGCCAGCCAAACCCAAGAATTGTCGAATCTCGGTTGGCGTCTTTGGCGTTTCCCAATCCTTGATCGCCTCGATCTTGGTTGGATCCACGTGGATTCCATTTCCATTTACCACGTGCCCAAGGAATTGGACTTCACGTAGCCAAAATTCGCACTTGGAGAATTTGGCATACAGCTGTTCCTTTTTCAGCAGCTCTAGAATGGCTCTAAGATGCTGCTCGTGTTCAGCCTTCGTCTTTGAATAAATCAAGATGTCGTCGATGAACACAATCACGAACTTGTCCAAGTACGGCTTGCAAACTCTATTCATCAAGTCCATAAAGACTGCAGGTGCGTTTGTCAAACCAAACGGCATAACAAGAAACTCGTAGTGTCCGTAACGAGTTCTGAAGGCTGTCTTCGGGATACTTTCCTCTTGTATCCTTAACTGATGGTATCCAGATCGAAGATCGATCTTTGAATAAAAGCTTGAACCTTGCAGTTGGTCGAACAGATCATCGATCCTTGGCAGAGGGTACCTATTCTTGATCGTCAGCTTGTTCAACTCCCGGTAGTCGATGCACATACGAAAACTACCGTCCTTCTTCTTAACAAACAGGACCGGAGCTCCCCAAGGCGAGAAGCTTGGTCGGATAAATCCCTTGTCTAACAACTCTTGAAGTTGTGTCGACAGTTCCTGCATCTCAGACGGAGCAAGTCTATATGGTGCCTTAGCCACAGGCGCGGCGCCTGGAACTAAGTCGATGTGAAACTCTACTTGCCTCTGAGGTGGCAGTCCAGGTAAGTCCTCTGGGAAGACTTCTGGGTATTCCCTCACGACAGGGATGTCTTCGATCTTCGGTTCTGCAGCTTTCTTGTCTACAATGTGTGCCAGGAAGGCAGCACATCCTTTCTGCAAACTCTTTCGCGCCTTTAGGCAGCTGATAATTCTTAATGGCGTATCACGCTTCTCTCCGTGAACCACAATTGTCTCGCCATCGTTGGTTGGGATACGAACAATCTTTTCATGACAAACTATCTCAGCCTTGTTGCCTGATAACCAATCCATTCCTACTACCACGTCGAAGCTTCCCAACTGGACTGGTAGTAGATCTAAAGCAAACTCACGCTCTCCTAATTCGATCACACAACCTCTGATAACTTCATTGGCTTCTACTAACTTCCCATTGGCCAATTCGATTGAGTAGGGAATATCTAACTTATTGGCGGCTAACCCAAGCATATTCTTAAATTCTAGCGACACGAAGCTATAATCGGCACCAGTATCAAATAAAACGGATGCATAGCGTTGATTTACAGGGAACGTACCAGTAACAACGTTGGGGTCCTGGCGCGCTTCCCTTGCTTCGAGTTGGAATACTCTTCCACGGGCTTGGTTTAACTCTGGGCAGTTCTTCTTAAAATGCCCGATATCACCGCAGTTATAGCATCCAAGTCTTTGCCCGTTTCCACCAGCTTGATCATTCCTCTGATTACGATTCACGGCGCCCGCTTGGTTAGCATTGTTGCCTCGATTCTCGTTACCTCCATATTTTCCTTGTGAGCGATTACCACCACGATTATTATTCCTATTCTCAAATCCTCCCTGGCCTCCTCGGCCAGCACTAGCCCAACAAGTGTCCTTCGAGTGGCCACGTTTCCCACATGCTTCGCATATTTTTGGCCCGCAATGACCAAAATGGTGGCGCTGGCAGGTGTTGCATTTGGGCTGGGTGCCCATATATCCCTTTCCCTTCTTTCCCCTACCAGCTGTAACCTGAGCTGGCGTGTCTGATCCTCCTTTCTTAACCACCACACTGGAGCTCTGCTTGAAGTTCGAGAACTTCCTTTTGTTACCTCCTGATGACTCGACGTGAGTCTCTTTCTTCTTCGGTTCTGCTTCATCAAACTTGTTCAGGCGAATGGCCTCCTCTGTGAGAGCCACACTCAAATCAATCGCCTCAGTAATGGTCGCAGGCTTGGATGAGGTTACCATGCTTATGATTTGAGGAGCTAGTCCCCAAATGAAGCGTTCAATTCTCTTGAACTCAGGAGTGACCATGTAGGGTACCACATGCGATAAGTCATGGAACCTTTGAACGTATTCTGCTATCTTTGGACCGTCCATTTTCAAGTGCCAGAACTCGGTCTCCAATCGCTGGATTTCTGCGCGGGAACAGTACTTTTTGCGCATAAGTTCTTTCAGTTCGGTCCAGGTCAGCGCGTAGGCAGCAGCTTCGCCTAGTGTCTGTACTTGCAGATTCCACCAAGAGAGGGCTCCATCCAAGAATAGCCCTGAGATATAGGTGACTTGCTGATCCAGCGCGCATTTGCTCATGCGAAGAACCGATTCGGTTTTCTCAGCCCAACGAACAAAGGCGACAGCACCTCCTGTGCCATCAAAGTTTACGGGCTTGCAGTCTAAGAACTGCTTGTAGGTGCATCCTGCACATACGTTATAACATACGTTTGGCATTAGCATCATTGCTAAAGATATCCAATTCGGTCATGGTATGTCTAAATGACTTAGTATTACCATGAGGTGGGTTATTGTTGCCTTGGTTAATACTTCCGCTCGTTCCTGGCTGGGATGCTGCATACTGTGCTATGGTAGCAGCAATAATCTGCTGGAGTTCTGCCTCATTAGTAGGCATGCGTGTCTCACGTCTCGGCGGCATCTTCTAAAAGATGGTTTACGTTGGTCAGTTCATAATGAGTAGAGTGTACGTAAGTATACAACAATATCAACACATAACATCTCATGTTATCAATCACATAACATCTCATGTTATAAATAGATCACCCATATTGATAGCCTCTGCAATGGTTGAGGGCTTCGAGGTAGTAACCATACCCCTGATCTGGGGTGCAAGTGTCCAAATGAATCGTTCAATCCTTTTGAACTCCGGTTTGACTAAGTAGGGGGGCGACCCTAGATAAGTCGTGCGATCGCTGGACAAGTTCAGGAATTTCTGGTTCGTCCATTTTCAAATTCCTGAACTCCACCTCAAGCTTCTAAATTCCAGTCCTAAAACAACATTTCTTCTCAATCGTTTCCTTGAGCTCGTCCCAGCTCAGTGCATAAGCAGCGTCTGTGCCAAGGGTCTGAACCTGGAGGTTCCATTAAGAGAGTGTGCCATCTAGAAATATCCCCGAGATATAGGTAACACTCTGTTGGGGCGAACAGTTACTCATTCTTAGAATGGAGTCGGTCTTTTCGGACCAACGAACAAATGCAACGGCGCCTCCTGTTCCGTCAAAGTTCAAAGGCTTGCAGTTCAGGAACTGTTTATAGGTGCAGCCAGTTGGAGGGTTATTTCCAGTAATGCCATCGTTGTACTTAGAGCGGAGGGCTTCATGTCGTGCATTTATCTGTGAGATGCGTTCTTGCAGCTCGGCTTCTGTCCTTGGCAACGTACTGGTGTTTGTGTCACGTCTGGGTGACATTCCCTTTTGTCGAAGTGGGGTGAAGCGGGTTAGACAACGTTTCAATTGTCTATGAGGTGTATATAGCAACATAAGCCATCATGTAATCACCCAATTTCACACGCAAATATACTCAATGTATGAGTGGGGAAATAAATTTCTGAGCCTTATCATAGGCTTGCCAATTTGGCTTGTTGCTTGTAATAGAATGAACTCGAGGCTACATCGCCTTGGTCATTCGCATTTAAGTTATTTCCTGCTGCATTGGTTATCATTAGCTTGACCCGCAGAGTCCACCAGGATTTCTGTGCACTACAAGTCGTTATTACGTGGGCCCCCGTAATAATAAATTGTCTTGCACAGTTACCCCAAATTTTCTCTCGTCCAAGCAGATGATCAATCAAGGAGTAACAGCAGGTGCATCGGCATGAACAGGGTCATGCTACAATGCGGGGTCAGGAGCAACGCCTGGCTCAGGGGCCACGGCTGGCTCCGGATCAAAAACTCCATCTCAAGATCAGCTGGATCAACAAACATAGGGGTTACAGGATCCTCCAAAGGCTGGTCTAAGTGCATGAACTCAATGTCATGGTCTGGATCAAAACCAGGTGGAAAACAGAATCGTCCTCAATATCGCGATCAAACTCAAATCTGTGTGCGGGAACTGGGGCAACTGATGACGCCATATCAGGGTCGGCGTCGTGTGAGTGGTGCTGCACTCCCTGTATGTGCAAAGATGCGGATGTCAGAAACTCAAATGAGTCTGGGATAGGGGAATTGGCATGAGTTTCCCCTGTAGAAGCGTCCGCATGCAGTAGTCTAATACCAGCAGCAATAGGGTCCTGCCCTCGAATGGGTCCTCCTCTAGTAGGTCGTTATCGTCGTTAGAGGCCACGTTGGGGGGCATATCATCAACAGGATAAGCGGCAAGGGGGCACAGGAGCAGGGATCACCGCGAGTGGCAAACTCCCAACAAGGTGGCCATCAGTAGGCTCTGCTACGACTTCAGGCAGCGCAACAAGGGCTGAAAGTCGTCATTGTCTGTGCCGGTAGTATCGGAAATGTACACCTCGTGCTTCGATGAAACTATGTCGTCTGATACTATGGCCACGGGATTCGTAGTGTCCATCTTTCTAGTACACGATGAAAGCATGATGTTTGTAACACAAACGCATATACGTATAATAATCAATCATATAATCATATAGTCACCAAGTAAGCATTCAAATCATTCTCCTAGTCTCACTAGCCAATTTCTCCCAGTCTTTAAGACTGCTCTATCCTACACCTCGACCTCTTAGATCGAGCCTCGGTCCCCTTGACCGAGCCTCAGCCTTCAAGACTGAGCCTACTCTTCCTAGCCTCACTAGCCAACTACCTCGGTCACCTAGACCGAGCCTCGATCCTCCAGACCGAGCCTCAGCCCTCCAGGCTGAGCCTATAATAAATCAACGTGCTCAACTACCTCGGTCACCTAGACCGAGCCTCGATCCTCCAGACCGAGCCTCAGCCCTCCAGGCTGAGCCTATAATAATTCAACGTGCTCAACTACCTCGGTCACCTAGACCGAGCCTCGATCCTCCAGACCGAGCCTCAGCCCTCCAGGCTGAGCCTATAAATAATAAAATGTGCTCAACATTTGTTTGTAAAAAGTTTTGGATCTGGACTTAAGTGGTATGCAGAAAAATGTTTTCGTGAGAGCCCTAGTGATCATAGTCTAGACTCGAGAAAGAATCCTAGTTCGCTATGATCAGAGCTCTGATACCAAGCTGTCACACCCTGGCTTTGCGGAAGCGTGGTAAATTTGGTGTGACTTCTTAATACCATAGCTTAACCATAATAAAGCTATATGAAATAAAATCATGCAAGATCATCCATTTGATTAAGTTTTAAAAACCAGAGTAACATACCATTGTCTTAGAGACTTACAACATCATAACATAAAACATTGTCTTGAAAAACATAAACATCAACATGAGATAAACGCGGTTTAAGATTTGTGACTTGTCCAGGAAAGAGTCACATTTCCTAAACTGGGATGACCTTGGAACCCTTATGCAGCGGGAAAACATAACATACCGTGCCAGATCTTTAATTCCCTGAAATACATGTAAGTTGAAAAATCAACAATAATGTTGAGCGAGTTCATGTGTAAGTGAGTATGTAAAACACTTGTAAGTATAAAAATTCCCTGGTATGTAGCAGTGTAAGGAAAAGAGATCACCAATGGTTTGCAAGGCCATTAGCATGTGTGAAGTGCTAGTAGGAAGACTCAACCTAGCCGATTTTGCGTCGGGTACAAAGTCACTCAAGGTCCGTTCTGCTGGGCCTCTTAGAGGTCCGTTCTGTTGGGCCTAGAGTTGGGCTCGCTACACCCAGATAGATCTACCGCTTACGTCCCTCGGTGTTTCTGCCTACCCACTCACATGATCTAAGTAGTAAACCTCCTTACGCTAACCATACCGTGTATAAAGTACTTGTAAACAAAGTAACATGTATTTCACCCCCGCAGTTAAGAAAACTGAAAACAGTTAGAGAAAAGGGGGACATGAACTCACAGTGAAGCGTCTCTACCAAGTATCTCCTGCTCACGCAGCTGTGCGACGACCTACATGTGCTAATTTCTATTAGACGGACGGCCGTGCCTTAGCTTCATGGTTTATGTTTTTGGGAAATAGTTAGACAACTATTTCGTGTTTACATTTTGTAAATACTTGGTAATTAATTTCCTTCCCAAGGATGGGGGATTCAATACATGTGCGTTCATAAATATTTCCGTAAGTGCGTAAGTTACGTTTTAACAATCGAGTGGTAATATAATTACCGGTGTAACTTATATATTTATGGTGAAAGCGTTCGTATCGTTTTGGAATCGTTAACGTTCGTAAATATTATTTTTACTCTAGAAATAATATTTATGTATTTTCACAAAATAATCATAAACAGTGTGTGAAAAATATATATTTATCACGTTAAATTTTGTGAAAATCCCACCTCCGAATATTTAGTAAATAAAGTCATGGCGAAATTTATATTTTGAAAACATGTCCAAAAATAATTCTAACACTTGTAGTGTAAATAGTTCTAAGTGTTAGGTTGTTAGAAAAATTTCGCCAGAGTTTCCTCTGTAACTGGAGGTGGCCACGCTTTCAAGCGTATCATTTCCTTTAACAAATCAACTCAACAATTTTCTCAACGTCATCAAACGACTTTTCAACATTTTAACTAGTCAAAATATACAAATTGCATATATTACATGAACTTGTAGTTTTTCTGAAAATATGAGGTAAATCTCATTACCTTTAGTGGATCTTTTTATAAATAAATCCGGTTTCGTAAAAGTCTTGTTTTCAGAGAAGTTCCGCCTTTACAACTTCTTGTCCATTTTTACAAAGATAGTTATTTTGTTGAAACTTGTGTTACACAAGTGTTTACACACTTGTGTGTTCTAAATATCATTCTTGTTATTGTGAGATCCGTCTTTTAGAAAACATGATTTCTTTAACGCTTGGTCCTTTGAAAATACCACTTGCAGATACGTAGATCTGCTAGTTTTAAACACTATTTTGCAAGTAAAAATACTTTTACACAAGTTCATGTTTCATGTGTGGTAGAGTTTCACCTTTTAACCCTTGTATCTTCTAACATAACCTTATGTCATGATCCAAGAACATGACTACATCGGGTTAAATGGTGATCCGAGCTACCACAATCGTAGATCGGGTCTAAATAATCATACATTTCGAATACTACATCATTTACACAACTTATGTGCTATTAACCACCATTTTTAGTGTTTTAAGTAGACTTTAAAGCATCATCTTGCATGTTAACGAGTTTTAACCGATAAAAATCCTTTTAACCACTTTAGATTAGTTCAAATATGAGTTTTAAGCATTATACCTCTAGCTCGAGGCTAGGGAAGAATCTATGCGCAAAAGAGGTGGATAAAAGCAAAGTAGAGAGGTCCTTCGCGTTCCGCTTGCGCCGAGCTTCCTAATACGCGATCCTTGATACTTGTATAACCTTGGAATGTGATGAACAAGATCGAAAATGGATGGAGTGCACAAGGGGGTGTTCGGCCGTAGCTAGGTAGAGAGGGAGAGAGAGTTCTTGGTGAGTTTGTGAGATGTTGTTAAGTGTGTGAGTTATGTTGGGTCTTGCATCTAACTTATAGACAATTAACAAGGGTATTACCCAATAGATCTTATGTAAGCTAGATATTAAACATAATTAGATTATGGCAATCTATCAAGTACAAGGGTGTCCCCTAGGGGACGATTTCGGTCAAGAGGGGGGGGGGGGGTAGTTTGGTTCCATTTCAACTAACCATTAAGCCTTAGTTAGATAACTAGGTTAAGTTAAGTGTTTAACTTAGTTACTAAAGTGTATCGTGTTACAACGGGTGTTAGGGCATACGGGGACCCTAACTGGCTCAGAAAAAGGTAAATAGTGAAAATAACAATATTTTCATGTTCCGGGTATAGTCCGGTTGTTCGGTTGGATAGTAATCCGTTAAAGTGCTTGACAAAGCTTAAAGTGTCGTTAATACTCTTTTTAGTGACACAGCTTATTCCTGACACTTTGGAAAGTGTCTAGTGTTATTTTTCTCATATTTTGGCACTTTATTAGTTATCTAAAAGCTGAATTTTTAGTTAAAGTGCTGAGTTTTGTACTTAGAGTACGTTTTAGGCACATCCAGTCATTGTAACTTATTCCTAGAGACGCAGTTCCACAACCCTTGTATCCCTACACTCACCACTAGTGTAGCAAAATATTTCAGGCTCTTACAGGCCTTAAAGGCAGTGTTTGCCTGATGCTGGCTTTATCAGCATGTTCAATAGGTTATCCGTGTATTGTGCTACTGTGCTTTTTGTGCATCATGGTTGTCACTAGGGTTCAGCATGTAAATAGTGTAGTGACGATAAGTAAAGTATGATGCAAGTACGTACATGTATCAGATATCAAGTAGCAGTTCATCAGCTAGTTCAAACAAGCACAGTAATTAAGCAGTAATTAATCATTAGTTAAGTCGTACGGATACCTGGTTTAGTGCGGGTTGTCACAATATATCCGTTAGTTGGTTACGGATAAGAACAAGAAAATACAACTCGTTTATTTACAAATTGCTCCTTATATTTTGGGGGCAATTGTTAGGGAAGGATTTTCCAATGATCAGTGATCCTCATTTAATGTTGGGTTTAGTGATCCTCAATTCTGTCTGAACTAGTGATCCTCAGAAAGTATTGTAGGATCAGGATCATGGATCATTATCAGGATCCTTATACTAACGATTGTCTGCTTTGAATATGAAGTTGTTTTGCAGGAGTAAGAGCTTGGACTTGGTCTTGGCGATATTCCTGGAGCATATTCCATATTTATTCCGCACGTGCATGGCTAAAATGGACGTTATGGAGGTCGTGGAGGACTTGCACAAAATGCGGACAGATTGTTAGCTTAGAGATTTTCCATTTTTAAAAGGGGATAGCGAGCTAAATTAGGACACTTGACTATTTTTAGCTTGACACACACACTCGCAACTGCTCTCACCAGCTCTCTACAATTCACTTGGCGATTACATACTTTTTTGCACATTACACTATAGTGATCCTTGTAACTAGCTCGCTATCATCCGAAGTTGTAATACATTTCTTGTTTAATCTGAGTTGGTGATCGGTAGTTTCCATCACCCGAGGTTTTTTATGCCGGAGATCATTCATTGATCAAGGGCTTTTTCCTCGTATAAATCTTTGTGTCACTTGTTCATTACATTTCTGAGTGATCCTTAGCATTGTTCATTGATTCAAGCATCACACCTCACAACAGAAAGTTTGGTTGCATTATCATTGCTTGATTTTTGACCAAAACACTAACCATGGCTCTATGCAGGATACAAGTATCAATCAAGCTATGGCTAGGGAATTACAGAAGCTGAAGGATATGATATCCAGCGTTCCAGGAGTGGTTAAGCCCATCCCTGAAATTGCAGATGGGAGCCATAGGATATCTCGTTTTGCACCACCCATTTGTGATGCTGAGATACCCAAAAGGTTCCAAATACCAACTATGAAGCTGTATGATGGTTCAACAGATCCAGAAGAACATGTAGCTCAATATAGTGAAAGGATGGAGATCAACCCCATCCCATAGAGGTTAAAAGAAGCATGCCTATGCAAGGGTTTCGGATCCACACTCACAGGATCTGCTCTTAAATGGCTAGTAAGTCTTCCCCCTTACTCTATTACTTCATTTGCTAATCTAGTTAATCTGTTTAATAGTCAGTTCTCATGTAGCAGAAAATTTGAACGTTTAACTAGTGATCTATATAGGGCAACACAAGGTCAAAATGAATCACTCAGAGATTACATCACTAAGTTTAGTAAAGAATCCTTAGACATTCCTAACCTGGATATAGCCACGGCTGTGGAAGCCTTTAAAATGGGTTTGCTTAGGGATTCATTATTCTATGATGATCTTGTTATGACCCCATGCAGGAATCTTGTTGAAGTGAGAACCAGGGCCCTTAGATTCATCCGATTAGAGGATGATAAAAGGATCCAGGAGAGATTGGCAGGATCCTCGAAATAGGAAAAGCAAGGATCCTACTTCAAGAATAACAAGTTCAAGTCCTACAACAAGTCTGATAACCAGAATGTGCTTGCAGTAGAACAAGAAGAGGATGATGAGGATTATCCTCCAATTTCTGAATACTGTTTTTCTGTTGATAACAATGAACTAATTCTTGCAATGCAGAATCTAGGTGAGAAAGCAAGATGGCCAAGAAAAAGTGATAAACCAGCTGCTACAAAGGACAAGTCCAAGTGGTGTGCATATCATGAGGATTTTGGGCATCTCACTGAAGAGTGTATTGCACTTAGAAAAGAAATTGGTTACTTGTTAAGCAAGGGGCACTTGAAAGAGCTTTTGGGAAGAAAAAAGTCAAGGATCCAGGATCCTGAAAAGGTTCCAGAAAGAGCTCCTGCCCCTCCAGCAGATGCACAAGTTATAAACTTCATTTCGGTTGGATCAGACATTTGTGGTACTTCCTTTTCAGCAGCCAAGAGACATGCTAAGGAAACCAAGATGGAGAATGGGGATAGACCCATTCGAACCTTTATTGTTACGCGGGAGAAAGTTATAACTTTTGATGAGGATGATCGTGTTGATGTGCAGGATCCTCATCATGATGGTCTTGTTATTACTCTGTTTATTTCTAACCATTTTGTTCGCAGGATCCTAATCGATGGAGGAAGCTCGGTGAACATGATTCAGCTTGATGTCCTCAAGAAAATGAACATTCCTGAATCAGACATTGTCCCAAGATTCTCAGTTCTTGTGGGATTCAGCGGAGAAACCAAGAATACATTGGGGGACATCAAACTCCCCATCTATATTGAAGGACTTCATTCTTATAAAAAATTCTGTGTAATAGATTGCTTATCCTGTTGTAATGTTATCCTTGGCAGGCCATGGATACATGACATGAAGGCAGTCCCATCTACCTATCATCAGTGCGTGAAGCTTCCTAGTCCATGGGGGGTGGTGAAAATTGAGAGTGATCAACAAGAAGCTAAGAATTGCTACACGTCATCAATGAAGCCAGCCTCAAGACCAAGGGAGCAATAGCAATTAAAGCATCCTCCAAGAGATGTCTTGGAGGCAAGAGAACAGGACGTGAAAGAAACCCTTATGGATCCTCATGATCCTGAATCCATAGTCTTCATAGGACCAGGGATCCTCAGCAACATTGAACAGGATCTAGTATCCTTCCTTAAAAGGAGAAAAACTACCTTTGCCTGGAAGCATGAGGACATGACAGGTATATCTAAAGATATAATTACTCATAAACTTGGCATTGACAGGTCATTCAAGCCAATTCATCAAAAAAGGAGGAAGTTTGCACCTGAAAGGAATGCTATTATCCTGGAAGAAGTAGATAAACTACTCCGGGCAGGTATGATAAGAGAGGTTAAGTATCCAAGGTGGTTAGCCAATGTGGTTGTTGTTCAAAAGAAAAATGGAAAGTGGAGGGTATGTGTCGATTTCACTGATTTAAACAAAGCATGTCCCAAGGATCCTTTCCCATTACCCCACATTGACTCCATGGTGGATGCTACCGCGGGTCATGAGTTGTTGACTTTTATGGATGCTTCATCTGGATTTCAACAGATTCAGATGGAACCATCTGATCAAGAGGATACAACCTTTATGACCCCAACTGGTATATATTGTTATATTGCTATGCCATTTGGACTAAGGAATGCAGGTGCTACTTATCAAAGGCTAGTCAATATGATGTTCAAGGAACAAATTGGACACACTATGGAAGTCTATATAGATGACATGGTGGTTAAGTCCAAGAAAGCTGAGGATCACCTTAGAGACTTGGAGGAAGCATTCAATATCCTTGATAAATTTAATATGAAACTAAATCCTTCCAAGTGTCACTTTGGTGTTAAAGCAGGTAAATTCCTAGGCTATATGGTGACAAAAAGAGGCATTGAAGCAAGTCCAGAGCAAATTAAGGCTATTGTGAATATCAAATCTCCTGCCAATGCCAAGGATGTGCAAAGATTGACAGGCAGGATCACAGCCTTGAACAGGTTCATATCCAAATCATCAGAAAAATGCAAGGAATTCTATGACATTTTGAGGAAGAACAAGAAATTTGAGTGGACTGAAAAGCATGAAAATGATCTCAAAGCCCTTAAGGATTACCTATCCTCAGCTCCTGCCTTAATGAAACCAGAAAAAGGGGATATATTATCCTTATATCTGGCGGTATCCTCTAAAGCAGTAAGTGCAATCCTTGTTAAGGATCACCAAGGTACACAACATCCTGTCTATTATGTTAGTAAGAGTTTGCTTGATGCTGAATCCAGGTATTCACATTTAGAGAAACTTATCCTTGCTTTAATTATGGCATCTACTAAATTAAGACATTATTTTGAAACTCATGCCATTATTGTCAAGACTAATTTTCCAATTAAGAATGTTCTCAGGAAAACTGAAATGTCAGGAAGGATGGCTAAATGGGCAGTGAAGCTTAGTGCTTATGATATAAGATATGAACCAAGGACTGCCATCAAATCCCAAGCCTTAGCCGACTTTGTGGCAGATTTTAGTTGTGACTTGCAAAAGGAAGCTGAGTTAGAAGTCCAACAGCTGGAAGAAACTAAGGATCCTTGGATACTTTTCACTGATGGAGCTTCTAATGTCAAAGGAACAGGACTTGGAATACTACTAAAATCGCCACAGGGGGACATAATACCCCACTCCATAGCTTGTGAGTTTCAAACTACTAATAATGAGGCTGAATATGAAGCCTTGATAGCTGGTTTGCAAATTGCCAAGCATATGAGGATCAGGTATCTTGAGGTACATGTAGATTCATTGTTAATTACTAATCACTTAATGGATCCTATGCTGTTAAAGGTGAAAAGCTAATCAAATATTTAGAGATAGTCAAAGAATTTGCACTCTCTTTTGTTTCTTTTAGTTTAACACAGGTACCAAGGGAAGAGAATGCAGAAGCTGATGCATTGGCCAATCTAGGATCATCCTTGAAGATTCCGGAGGATATCAGGATCCCTATTATCCACATCCTAACCCCCGCTATTGAGGATTATGTAGCCATGGAGATAGGAGAGGAGTCTGCAATCATCCCTAGTGGTGATACACAATCCCATTCAGGATCATGGATCCTTCCAATCATGAGATATATCCAACATGGAGAGATTCCTACAGGAGAAAACCCCAGGGCTTTCAAAATTAAGGTATCTCAGTTTACAATATTGAATAATATGTTATATAAACAATCTCTTGCAGGACCATATCTAAGATGCATTGAAGATCCTGAAATCCAAGAAGTCCTAAAGGATTTTCACGAAGGAGATTGTGGAAACCACACTGGGGGCAGGGCATTATTCTCAAGGATCCTGAGGACAGGATACTATTGTCCTACTATGAAGAAGGATGCTGTGGATTATGCCAGAAAGTGTGATCCTTGTCAGAGGCATAGTAATATCCTTCACCAACCAGCAGAGCTCTTACATCCTATATCCTCTTCTTGGCCATTTATGAGATGGGGAATGGATATAGTTGGAAAACTTCCTAAGGCACCTGGTGGAAAAGTATTCATGCTTGCTATGACTGATTACTTCTCCAAGTGGATAGAGGCCGAAGCCTTTGCTCAAGTCAGAGAAAAGGAAGTGATATCCTTTATTAAAAGAAACATTATTACTAGATTTGGTATTCCTTCTGAAATTGTTTGTGATAATGGATCCCAATTTATTGGGAGCAGAACTACTAACTTTTGTGACAGCTGGGGGATTAAGATGATAACATCAACACCAGTCCACCCACAAGCTAATGGTCAGGCAGAATCATCCAACAAGATCATCATCAACAATTTGAAGAAGAAGCTTGGATCCAAGAAAGGAAAATGGGCAGAAGAACTACCTTATGTATTATGGGCTGATAGGACAACTCCCAAGAATGCTACTAGCCAAACTCCATTTTCTTTGGTATTTGGGGCAGAATCAGTGATCCCTACAGAGATGGTGGTTCCTACTACAAGAACAAGCACCCGTGATCCTGAAGGAAATGCTAAAAACTTGGTTCAAGACTTGGATACTATAGAAGAACTCAGGGATTTGGCAAGGATAAGGATGACTAGTTATCAACAAAGGATGGCTGGAGCCTACAACAAAAATGTCAGGATCAGGAAGTTCCAAGTTGGTGATATGGTATTAAGGAAAGCATTTCAGAATACCACAAATCCTGCTGATGGAAAATTGGCACCAAAGTGGGAAGGCCCCTACATGATCGAAGCTGAGGCAGGAAAGGGGGCAAATCGATTTCTAACAATGGAAGGTGATTTGCTACCAAGAGCTTGGAATGATGTCCACCTGAAGAAGTACTTCATGTGATAAGGATTTGTGATCCGTAGCAATACTCATGATCCACATCCTTGAAGGATCCTTAGAGGATGGATGATCCTCATTTTGGTAATGATCTAATCTCAAACTATTTCATTCTTTAATTATCCTATATACAAGGAAAAAGATCCTGGATCCTTTATCCTCCTTTCACTTGATTCTGAGTTTTGCAGAAGGTTCATATATCCTTAACGAAGAATTGAGTATCCATAGAAGTCTCCAGTTATTTGGGCTTGACCCCAGTTATTTGGGCTTGACCCCAGTTTTTCGGGCTAGTCCCTAGTTATTTGGGCCTGTCCCCAGTATCGCCAGCAGCGCACGATGATCCTGGTACAGTTCATGGCAATGGGACCAGTACTCGCTTTAGGGGCTGACAATTTCATTGTACTGGCTGTATCCGGGATCCTACATATAATGGTAGACGTACCATACATCCGTTCCTAAGGTTTCTAACGTTTTCACGTTAGCTAAGGTTTTGGCATCTTCATGTCACTAAGTTTGGATAGTCACCAGTGAGGGCCATACTCCAGTTTACACAAGATCCTTTGGGCTTGTCCCCAGTTTTTTTGGGCTTGTCCCCAGTTTATTGGGCTTGTCCCCAGAATTGTTGGGCTTGTCCCCAGTTGCTAACTTTTTTCTTATATTGGCTTAGTCCCAAGTTATGTTCCATTTTAGGTTTTTGAAGTTAAACAGCCAAGGATCCTTGATCCTTACCTTTTACTAAGGTTTATCTTTTGGTTATCCTGATTGTAAATGTTAAAGGTTTAGGATCCTAACTTGGATTCTCAGGTATGATCCTTAATTACTTTAATTTTATTCATTATTTATCTAGGTGACCCTTATCCTTTGACAATAGGATTTATGATCCTTAAGCTATACTCCTTTTTTGAATTTATCGATTATAGGATATTTGATCCTTGATCATATCCTAAAACTTGTTGATATAATCTATTAAACTTTTCTTATTTACTTAATAAATTCAAACAAAGTGTATAATAGCAACTGAAAGGTAAAGTGTATACAAATGTGACAACACATGATAAGCCAAAAGATTAAAGTTTTATTTATTCACAAAATGTTAAACCCTTAAAGGTTGTCAAAATTGCTAACCCAAGTTTCTACCAGCAATACGTGGCCCGTCCACTTGGGTTGGCAAAGGGTGTCCATTATTAACAGGTCTTAAAAGTGCGTGAAACAAAAGTTGGCAGGATAACAAGTGGTTTCATCCCCCAAACACAGGATCCCTCCACCACCTATTATCCTACCTATTGTTCAAAGGATCCATGATCCTCAACCCTAATAGCTATTGTTTAGTTATTACAGACCATCATTGTTTGAAATAAAAACATCATAACCAAAAACCACTACCAAATCCTAAAAAATGGGCTCCGGCCGCGTCTAGAAATGTCCATCATTGCCCATTTCTGCAGCTCACACCTTGGCTGCATCACCACCAGCATCATCACCACCAGCTTGATCCTTCCCACTGCCGCTTTCCTCAATCGCCAAGACCTCAGTAGCCTCCTCCTCATCGTCTAGTTCAGCCAGTTTCGCCTTCCAGCCCTCTTTGTCCCAAGTGGTCCTGTCGAAGTCAGGATCCTCAGCTTCCTGGTCCATTTGCAGCTTGATCTTATACATGTTGATGGCAGCAGAGACTTTAGCATCCTCCAGCAGGTCGTGCTTCTCATGATCAGCATTTATCTAGGCCATGACCACCTGCTGCTTTGCCAAAGCGAGATCCTTCTCAAGGCGAGAGATGGTTTGATCCTTGGCCAAGAAGATCTTTTGGAACTCCAGATGCTTCTGCTCTGCCTCTTCAACATATGCGTCAAACAACATTTCGATCTCGGTGAATTTCTGCAAAAAGACAAGGTAAAGTTCAGGATCCATGATCCCCAAGTGGGCAGGATAATCAAGCAGAGTCAGTGATCCTTACATCAGCAAAGTATTCCTGAAACTGGTGGCGGATAAGAGGCAAGCCTTCAAGATTTTCAGCTTCAGTGGCCTTCCTCTTCTTTCCCCCCTTGGAGGTGACATGATTGGGGACTAGAGCACTAGGGCTAGCAACTGTCTTCTTCTTCCTAGACCTGGGAGCCACAGTGCTGAGATCACTGACACTAAAGCGGGATGTTGACCTTGAGGATTTTCCAGCACCTATCAATCCAAAACAACAGATAAGTATTCTTGTTTTATTTGCATTTCAACATTTAATCATATATAAACTCGGATACTTACTTGACATTGTGACTGAGCCTGAGGATACTTCTTGAGAATCCTTGGTGTTTGCTTGAAATGATCTTATTGAAGGATCAAGATTCCGGAAAGCAGCAATCCTCTCTTTGGTTGCAGGTGATGAAATGATATGAGAAACAGAGATAGCTGCACAAAAGATACAAAAAGATGTTAGTGATCCTCAACGGAAACAGCGTTATCCTATGATCCTTCTATAAGGATCCTCTATCCTACCGTGGGTGGTCCATTTTAAGGGGAGATCCTTCCCATCCGGGATAGAATCCCTCCTAACGAAGAAGAATCGCTTCTTCCAATTGGTGTCATTCTTGGTGGTCTTCAGGATTGGGTGTGCCTCACCGGGTTTGTGTTTGAATAGAAAGCAGTGTGAACCATGGCTCACAAGGTTGTATAGTTCAGACAATTCCGACATTCCCAACTCTATATCCTCTTGCTCAATGATTCTCTCAAGGGTATATAAGACCCTCCACATCATTGGCATAGCCTGGATATAGGATATGCCGGTAAGGGAGAAGAAAGACTGGGTAAAAGCAGGGAAAGGATAGGAGTATCCTATCAGAAATGGGGTAGCCGGAAAAGCAACCCATGTTGCAGAAACGAAGTCACTCAAGGCGGTAGGGTCGAAAGGTTTAAAGACAGCATTCGCCGGAAAGCAATGACGAATCCTGTCGATCTCAGGATCAGTGAAGTAGCAACGTTCCTTCGGAGAATCTTTGATGATCCCTTGGCTTTTCAAAGGACTATCTTTCTGGTGATCCTTGGCAAGGGATGATCTTAACTTCATCGTGATTCAAAAGTTTTAAAGAAGAACAGAGTAAGAAAGAGAAGAGAGAAAGGGGAGAGAAGTACCTGCTTGATCTTCGAATGAGGATTTAAAGGGTGTAACACACGAATTTAAATGCTTCCTAACCCTTATCTCTAACTTGAATTTATAATGATGATTCTGCAGGGATGTCGCTTCAATGACGTATGATCGATAACGGCTAGTTCGATCCTAACGGCTATATATCCGTTAGTTAGTTGCAGATAAGATCAGAAAATATAACTCGCTAATTTACACTTTACTCCTTATATTTTGGGGGCAATTGTTAGGGGAGGATTTTCCAATCCTAAGGATCATGGATCCTCATATACTGCCAGGATTATGAATTCTGTTTGAATTAAGGATCCTCAGTAGGTGTTGCAGGATCAGGATTCAGGATCCTTATTGTTATCCTTATACTAACGATTGTCTTCATTATGCGTAAGCTTATTTTGCAGGATTATGTGCATGGACTTGGTCTTGCCGATATTCGTGGAGCATATTCCCTCAATATTCCGCACGTGCTTGTCCCGTGTGAACGTTATGGAGATCGTGGGAAGCTAGCATGATTATCGGATAGTTAGTTAGTGTAGTTATTTCTAATTTTAAATAGGGGATAACAAGCTTGATTTAGAACACTTGGCTAATTTTAGCAAAACACACACTCTCGAACAGCTCTCGATAGTTTACTTGGCGATTTCATACACTTTAACACTTTTGCACACTAGTGATCCTTGTAACAAGCTTGTTATCATCCCGACTTGTAACCTTTTTCTGTTTAATCTTAGTTGGTGATCGGTAGTTTCCATCACCCGAGGTTTTTTATGCCGGAGATCAACTCTTGATCAAGGGCTTTTTCCTCGTATAAATCCTTGTGTCGCCTCTTTATTTGATTTGCAAGTTGTTCATACAATTGTTCATAGATTCAAGCATCACACCTCACAACAAAAGATTTGGTTGCATTATCCTTGCTTGATTTTTGACCAAAACACCTACAGAGATGGTAGTCCCTATTGCGAGAACAAGCATCCATTATCCTGAAGGAAATGCTGAAAACTTGGTTCAAGACTTGGATACCATAGAAGAACTCAGGGATTTGGCAAGGATAAGATTAGCTAGCTATCAACAAAGGATGGCTGGAGCTTATAACAAAAATGACAGGATCAGGAAGTTTCAAGTTGGTGTCATGGTGTTAAGGAAAGCATTCCAGAATACCACAAATCCTGCTGATGGCAAATTAGCACCAAAGTGGGAAGGCCCCTATCTTATTGAAGCTGAGGCAGGAAAGGGGGCATATCGGTTATTAACAATGGAAGGTGATTTGCTACCAAGAGCTTGGAATGCTATACATTAATAAGATACTTCATGTAAGAAGGATCCAGGATCCTTAATCATCCTTATGTCTAGTATGCAAAAAGGATCCTTAGATGATATATGATCCTCATTCTGGTAATGATTTGATTCTAATTTACCTAATCCTTTAATTTATTAGTTTACAAGGAAAAGGATCCAGGATCTTTTATCCTTTTTTACTAAAATTTTGAGTTTTGCAGAAGTTCATGCATCCTTGACAAAGGATCAAGTATCCAAAGAAGTATCCTAAGTTTTATGGGCTTGTCCCCAGTTTTATGGGTTTATCCCCAGTTTTTTGGGCTCGTCCCCAGTTTAAGGTATCTACTACCTTCGCCAGTAGCGCACGATTATCCTGGTGCAGTTAAAGGCAATGGGACTAGTACCCGCTTTAGGGGCTGACAATTTCATTGTACTGGCTGTATTCAGGATCCTAAGTATAATGGTAGACGTACCATACATCCGTTCCTAAGGTTTTTAACGTTTTCAAGTTAGCTAAGGTTTTGGCATTTTCATGTCACTAAGTTTGGATAGTCATCAGTAAGGGCCATACTCTAGTTTACACAAGATCCTTTGGGCTTGTCCCCTAGTTTTTTGGGCTTGTCCCCAGTTTATTGGGCTTGTCCCCAGATTGTTGGGCTTGTCCCCAGATACTAACTCTTCCTTTTGCAGTTGGCTTAGTCCCAAGTTATGTCTTATTTCAGGTTTCTAAAGCTAAACAGTTAAGGATCCTGGGTCCTAACCTCATACAAGGGTTTGTTTTTTGGTTATCATGATTGTAAGTATTAAGGATTTAGGATCCTAACTTGGATTCTCTGGTATGATCTTTATTTACTCTAATTTTATTCTTGATTTGTCTATGTTGCCCTTGGTCTTTGACAACAGGATATGTGATTCTAAAATTATCTCACTTTTTAGACTTTTTAATTATTGGATATTTGATCCTTGATCATATCCTAAAATTTTTGACATAAACTAATTTTTATACTTTCATTATTAAGTTGTAAGTTCAAAGAATATGCAATAATAATTGAAAGGTAAATAGACACAGAATGAACAACACAAGATAGCCAAAAGTTAAAGGTTTTATTTATTCATCCATAGTTAAACCCTTCAAAGGTTGTCAAAATTACCTACCCCAAGCATCTACCAGCAATACGTGGCCCGTCCACTGGGGTAGGTAAAGGGTGTCCATATTAACAAAGTCTAAAGTGCAGGAAATAAAGATGGCATGATAATAGTGGTTTCATCCCCCAAACAGAGGATCCCTCGACCAGCTATCATCCTACCTATTGTCCCATGGATCCGTGATCTTTAAACCTAAATACTATTGTTCAAGTACAGACCAGCATTGTTTAAAAACACCATTAAACAAAAACCATTAAACCATAAAAAATGGGCTCCGGCCGCGTCTAGATAAATCCATCATCGCCCGTTGCTGCAGCTTAAACCTTCGCTGCATCGTCACCACCAGCTGCCTCTTCCACTGGATCCTTCACCCCGCTGCTACCAGCCTCAATTGCCAAGACCTCCTCAGCTTCCTCTTCATCATCCTGCTCCGCCAGCTTCTACCTCCAAGCCTCTTAGTCCCAGGCAGACCTGTCAAAAGCAGGATCCTCAGCCTCCATGGCCATTTGCAGCTTGATCTTGAGCATGGCAATTGTAGCAGAAAGCTTTGCCCCTTCCATCACCTCTTCCTTCTCCTGTTGAGCTGTGATCTGGGTCAGGACCAACTCCTTCTTCACCAGGTTGATGTCCTTCTCGAGGGAGGAGATTTTCTTGTCTTTGGCCAGGAACATCTGTTGGAAGTCTAGGTTCTTCTGCTCAGCCTCTGCCAGATTGTGATCAAGGAGCATTTGGATCTCAGCAAATTTCTGCATAAAAGAAGTATACAATCTGGATCAATCATACTCATAAAGGAAGGTTCAGACTTAAGGATTCATGATCCTTACCTCAGAGACGTATTCCTCGAACTGGTGTTGGATGAGATGAGGCCTTCAGTGGGCTCAGAGGTCTTTCTTTTCTTAGCACCATTGCCCCGTGTGCTCATGCCTTTAGGGTTTGGGATGTTGGGACTGGCAGCTAGTTGCTTCTTGATGGACTTTGAGGAAGCAAATGTGTCAAGATCACTGACGCTGAACCTGGAAGCTGATTTTGAGGATTTTCCAGCGCCTACAAATACAAAACACAGATAAGTATTCATACTTTACATTCGTTTAAATGTTTATTCACTCAAAGATATGGATACTTACTTGACATTGTGTAGGAACCGGAGGAGACTTCTTGTGAATCCTTTGTTTTGGCATGGAATGTTCTAACAGCAGGATCGAGCTTCCAAAAAGCAGCAATTCTTTCTTTTGTTGCAGGGGTTTCTTGAATGTGAGAGAGCGAGATAGCTGCACAACAAAATCAGAGAAAAGGATCAGTTATCCTTAAAAGGAAAAGAGTCCTACTATGATCCTTGTCCAAGGATCCCATATCCTACCCTGGGTGATCCATCTTTTGGGGAGGTCCTTCCCATCTGGAATTGAGTCCTTCCTTACAAAGAAGAACTGGTTCCTCCATTGGGTATCATTTTTGGTGGTTTTGAGGATTGGATGAGGCTGGCCGGGTTTGTGTTTGAACAGAAAGTGATGAGAACCGTGGCTAACAAGGTTGTATAACTGACTCAACTCGGACACCCCTATTTCAACACCTTCCTGCTCAATGATGTTTTTAAGGGTGTGAAAGACTCTCCACATCATTGGCATGGCTTGTATATAGCACATGCCAGTGAGGGTGAAGAATGACTTTGTTAAAGCAGAGAAAGGATAAGAAAACCCTATCATAAAAGGGGTTGCCGGAAAAGTGATCCAAGCATCGGAGATACAATCGCTCTTCATCGAAGAGTCGAAGGATCTGAAGACAGCTTCTGCCGAGAAGCAATGACGTATCCGATCAACTTCAGGATCGGTGAAACGGCAGAGTTCCAGCGAAGGGTTTTTAGTTACACCGTTGCTTTTCAATTGGCTGTCTTTCTTAGGATCCTTAGCAGGTGAGGGTCGGAGAGTCATCTTCGCCATGGATGCTCGGAGAATAGAGGATCGGAAGAAAATAATTTAGAGAGAAGGAAAGAGAGAATACCTGTTTAATCTTCGGATGAGGATTTAAAGGAAGAAACTCTCGAATTTATGTGCAATTTAGTCCTTATCTCTAACCCTATATATAATGATTATTGTTGCAGGTGATGACTGTTGATGACATCAGCCTTGCAACGGCTATATCTTTTACTAACGGCTAGTCCGATTAATGTTGAAACATGACTATCCAATTCGATATCAACTGGTCATGTTTGGGGGCAATTGTTAGGGATGGAATTTTATAGTCTATGGATCACGGATCCTCAAGTGCAGCCAGGATCACGGATCCTCAGTTCAGTTTGAATTAAGGATCCTCAGAAGATGTTGCAGGATTAAGGATCCAGGATCCTCATTATTATCCTAATACTAACAATTGTTTCCATTATATTTGAACTTGTTTTGCAGGAGTATTCGAGTGGGACTTGGTCTCGCCTAGATTCCAGGGGAATATACCTTCTAATTCTGCACGTGCATGGCCTTCGTGACCATTATGGAGATCGTGGGAAGCTAGCACCTTTTTCGGATTGTTAGTTTGTTAGCTTATTTCTATTTTTAAATGGGGATAACAAGCTAGATTAGATAACAATTAGCAACACACACTACTCTCGAGAACTCTCAGCAACTTATTGGCGATTACACACTTTTTGCACACTAGTGATCCTTGTAACAAGCTTGTTATCATCCCAATTTGTAAACATTGTTTGTGAAATATAGTTGGTGATCGGTAGTTTCCATCACCCGAGGTTTTTATGCCGGAGATCATTCATTGATCAACGGCTTTTTCCTCGTATAAATCCTTGTGTCCAACATTCATTCATTCATACATTGTTTGTACATTTGTTCATTAATTCAATCATCACACCTCACAAAATCGGATTTGGTTGCATTATCCTTGTGTGATTTTTGACCAAAACAATGACAGGTATATCTAAGGATGTTATTACTCACAAACTTGGTATTGACAGGTCTTTTAAGCCAATACACTAGAAAATGAGGAAATTTGCACCCGAAAGAAATGCCATTATCCAAGAAGAGGTAGACAAATTGCTCAAGGCAGGTATGATCAGAGAGGTAAAGTATCCAAGATGGCTAGCCAATGTGGTAGTTGTTCAGAAAAAGAATGGTAAGTGGAGGGTATGCATTGATTTTACTGACTTAAACAAAGCATGTCCAAAGGATCCTTTCCCTTTACGCCACATTGACTCCATGGTGGATGCTACGGCGGGTCATGAGTTATTAACTTTTATGGATGCTTTATCTGGATTGCAACAAATTCAGATGGAACCATCTGACCAACAGGACCCAGCCTTCATGACTCCCACTAGTATATATTGCTATATTGCTATGCCTTTTTGATTAAGAAATGCAGGTGGCACATACCAAAGGCTAGTGAATATGATGTTCAAAGAGTAGATTGGACACACATTGGAAGTCTATATAGATGATGTTTTGGTCAAAAATCACACAAGGATAATGCAACCAAATCCAATTTTGTGAGGTGTGATGCTTGAATTAATGAACAAATGTACGAACAATGTATGAATGAAATGAATGTTGGACACAAGGATTTATACGAGGAAAAAGCCCTTGATCAATGAATGATCTCCGGCATAAAAAACCTCAGGTGATGGAAACTACCGATCACCAACTATATTGCACAAACAATGTTTACAAATCGGGATGATAACAAGTTTGCTATAAGGATCACTAGTGTGCAAAAAGTGTGTAATCGCCAATAAGTTGCAGAGAGTTCTCGAGAGTAGTGTGTGTTGCTAATCATTATCTAACCAAGCTGGTTATCCCCATTTAAAAATAGAAATAAGCTAACAAACTAACAATCCGAAAAAGGTGCTAGCTTCCCACGATCTCCACAACGGTCACGAAGGCCATGCATGTGCAGAATTAGAAGGTATATTCCCCTAGAATCTCGGCGAGACCAAGTCCCACTCGAATACTCCTGCAAAACAAGTTCAAATATAATGGAAACAATTGTTAGTATTAGGATAATAATGAGGATCCTGGATCCTTAATCCTGCAACGTCTTCTGAAGATCCTTAATTCAAAATGAACTGAGGATCCGTGATCCTGGCTGCACTTGAGTATCTGTGATCCATAGACTATAAAATTCCATCCCTAACAATTGCCCCCAAACATGACTAGTTGATATCGAATTGGATAGTCATGTTTCAACATTAATAGGACTAGCCGTTAGTAAAAGATATAGCTGTTGCGAGGCTGATGTCATCAACAGTCATCACCTGCAACAACAATCATTATATATAGGGTTAGAGATAAGGACTAAATTGCACATAAATTCGAGAGTTTCTTCCTTTAAATCCTCATCCGAAGATCAAACAGGTATTCTCTCTTTCCTTCTCTCTAAATTCTTTTCTTTCGATCCTCTATTCTTCGAGCATCCATGGCGAAGATGACTCTCCGATCCTCACATGCTAAGGATCCTATGAAAGACAACCCCTTGAAAAGCCAGGGTGTAACTAAAAACCCTTCGCTGGAACTCTGCCGTTTCACCGATCCTGAAATTGATCGAATACGTCATTGCTTCCCGGTAGAAGCCGTCTTCAGATCCTTCACTCTTCGATGAAGAGCGATTGTATCTCCGATGCTTGGATCATTTTTCCGGCAACCCCTTTTCTGATAGGGTTTTCTTATCCTTTCCCTGCTTTAACACAGTCATTCTTCACCCTCACTGGCATGTGCTATATACAAGCCATGCCAATGATGTGGAGAGTCTTCCACACCCTTGAAAACATCATTGAGCAAGAAGGTGTTGAAATAGGGGTGTCCGAGTTGAGTCAGTTATACAACCATGTTAGCCACGGTTCTCATCGCTTTCTGTTCAAACACAAACCCGACCAGCCTCATCCAATCCTGAAAACCACCAAAAATGATACCCAATGGAGGAACTAGTTCTTCTTTGTAAGGAGGGACTCAATTCCAGATGGGAAGGACCTCCCCAAAAGATGGATCACCCAGGGTAGGATATGGGATCCTTGGACAAGGATCATAGTAGGACTCTTTTCCTTTTAAGGATAACTGATCCTTTTCTCTGATTTTGTTGTGCAGCTAATTCAAGAAACCCCTGCAACAAAAGAAAGAATTGTTGCTTTTTGGAAGCTCGATCCTGCTGTTAGAACATTCCAAGCTAAAACAAAGGATTCACAAGAAGTCTCCTCTGGTTCCTACACAATGTCAAGTAAGTATCCATATCTTTGGGTGAATAAACGTTTAAACGAATGTAAAGTATGAATACTTATCTGTGTTTTGTATTTGTAGGCGATGGAAAATCCTCAAAATCAGCTTCCAGGTTCAGCGTCAGTGATCTTGACGCATTTGCTTCCTCAAAGTCCATCAAGAAGGAACTGCTGCCAGTCCCAGCATCCCAAACCCTAAAGGCATGAGCACACGGGGCAAAGGTGCTAAGAAAAGAAAGACCTCTGAGCCCACTGAAGGCCTCCCTCTCATCCAACACCAGTTCGAGGAATACGTCTCTGAGGTAAGGATCCTGAATCCTTAAGTCTGAACCTTCCTTTCTGAGGATAACTGTAACAACTCTCGCCAAAATTATTTTTTCTTATTTTATTGATGTCCAATAGGAAACCCTAATTAAGACCCCCAAGTAGTATGACATGACACATAAATTTTTCAGAACAATTGAAACTAGGATCAGGGCCCCCTAAAACTCAAGGGGGTATCCCCTAATTGATAATTATCTTCAAAACTCGTTGTAAAACACGAATTTCGTTGAATGTTGACTCACCAAGGCTATGTTAGACACGAGGCTACCCTAGCCTAAAAGTGGAGCCGTCGCGCCACGCGCAGGGACCAGGTGACCCTGGCGCGCCACGCGACAGGAACCATTTTTCAGTATATAATGTAGGGGTTTGGCACTTACATGGTTGTGTTATTTCGACGTGAAAATTCGTTTTCTACGTTACTTTGTGCTCTGATCTTTCTAAAAACAATTAAATCTCGACCCTCTGCTGCGACAACAGGGTAATAACTCAATCACTGCTACGATACAATGTCCGATTGATTGAAACCGATCCGATGGATGTTTAAGTGCTGCCCAAATTCGGGCTATACTTTGTCATTCGTCGTGAGGGTTTTGATTTCGTGAGCTTATCGTAAATGTTGTATTAAGTTACTGACCTAGTTTCGTGTGCATTATTATTTAACTAGGTTACAAGGTCAAATCAGTAGGCAAGGTTCTGTCCAATTAAACTTACAATGTGAGTCATTATCTGTTTATCAAATTGTTTTCGCAAAACCCTACTTGTTTTCAAAGTTATAATTACAGGGATTAAGTCTTTGTAATCTGTAATTACTGCTGGTATGTGGGGTTTTGTATACATTACTTGATACCCGTCACCATTGGACAACGGGTTAGCCAATGGGTGATCTGACCATAGTCACAGATACGGTCGAGTGACAAATACCGATTTGGGGTAATTGGTTGATAGAAACAATATAATCACCCTTAATACCGTGTATTATAACAATGTGTCATTTTGTACAAATTGAGTGGCTCGCCAATATTTTCCTGCTGATAAAATCTTTTTAAAACATGTTTCAGGTGACTTACTGTGAACCAAGGAAAAAGTGCCGCGTAGCACTTAAGCTTGAAGAGGTGGCTTAGTAAAATAAATAAACATGTTTTGTAAAACAGGGAATTTCCTCGTGAAATTCCTTTATTGTAAATTATGGGGCTTTATCCCAAAAGTGTGAAATAAAATAATTGGATGTTTTCAGTTTAAAACGATCCTGTTGATATTTCCGTTGCCAAATTAAATATAAATACCACGGGTTTTTGTCCCGCGGCTCTGAAAACGGGTAAAACTGGGTCAGGGGCCGTGACAGAAAAAGGTGGTATCAGAGCCACTGATTTAAGCCAATTAAGTATTTAGAAATACTTAATTTTTCTGATTTCCATTCTGTGATTCTGTGAAATTTAATTTAATAAATAGAATTTTAACTTGAAATTGTGTTCACTTTATATATGTTATCAGCATGAATAAGTTGTCTGAAGCTCTTCAGAATCTCACTATCTATTCTGCTGACATGGAAGTTTCTGGGGGCTTTTCCGGTTACCAGGCCGATACTGAAAAACCTATGGAGTTCCAAGCTCAGGCCCAGGAGAAACCCAAGCCGAAAAAGAGAAGGATAATCTTGGACTGGAAGCGTGGGCGTAGGAAGAAGCCAGCAGCTCAGAAAGTTAAAAAGACAGAGGATCCAAAGGATAAAGGAAAGGGAAAAGAGATCGGGGAAAGTTTAGGGCACGCCCAGGAAATGCCACCATGGGAGGAGCTGGATCGTAAACTGGAAAATTGTGACCTCATCGGACCTGCCGATAAAAACCTCTTCAATTACCCTGTTGAATCCCAACTCCCGGTTAACTTGGAACCGGCTATCCCAGATCCTATTGTCAAACCCCGACCTCTACAAGGAGAGCTGGAAGAATGGTGGACAAACGACTGGTAATTTCAGAATCTCTTGAATAACCCTAACGTCTATTTCCCCCAGTTTGACCCTGAGCCTGCACCAAATCCACCTATGAGCACATAAAACTTGGCTGAACTCCGTCATTATGGCGAAGAGCTGGTGGAGGCGGGAAATAGAATTCGGGATGTAGGAGAGAGAATCACGTGGAAATACAACGAGAGGGAGCGTCGTTTTTGAAGCGTCAGTCATCTGTGGTTGGGTGTTTAATAATAATATAATAATAAAATAATAATAATAATAATAAATAGTAAAAATATAATCATGTAAAATAACTTAAAATAAAACTTTTGTAATATATCTGGTGTGTATGGATGCATACTAAAATATATATAAAAGATGAAAGTCGCAAAGTCGACAATTTTGGCTATACGTGTTGACGTGATTATGTGTGATTGCTTTATTGCATTTGGTTGTTATTTATTTTGTGCCAATAACTTATATATATATTGGTAATTATCAGATGGAACACACTGTTAATGAACCAGTTAACGAAGTTAACCAATCCGAGCAAAACAATGAGGATCACTTTCTTAATAGGCAAGATATAGAAAATATCGTTGCCCAGGGAAAAGCAAATGCTATCCAAGTAATTGTCGCTACTGTTAAAAGCCCTGTTGAGCCTTCACAAGTCAACCCCAGTAAACGCACGAGCGACGATAATTTTAGTAACAGTGTTAACGGAGGCGGCAATAATGACAACGTGATCCAGGCCCCAATACTTAAGAAAATGAAAGTTGCAACACCTGGTTGCACTTATAAAGAATTTCTTGCCTGTAAGCCGGTCGAATTTGCAGGCAATGAAGGGGAAACAGCTGCACTACGTTGGTTGGAAAAGACCGAGGCAGTAATTAAAATAAGTAAATGTGCCGAGGAGGATAAGGTTATGTATGTTTCT
>JARYGA010041685.1:0-32064 GCA_030545235.1 Helianthus tuberosus
TGTAACTTGTTTAAAGTTATTAGTTGACTATCAAAACTAACTTTTAAGTTGGTTTTGATCTTAGGTGATGCTGGGCATGCTACGGCTGACGATCAAGCAGCTACGAAGAACCGAACACACAAGATTAAAGCTTCCGCACGGCGTTACGTCATAACTTTTAAATGGCGAACTTATTTATATTATGTTGAAAACTTTTAAGTTGTAAAAGTTTTAGATTACTCGTATTTTCTAAGGATACTCAATCGTAACTACATGATTATTTTCGTTATTTACACGAAAACTTTTAAAATAATAACAAGGGTGTTACATTGCCCCATCATTAAACACATATTTCAGAGGCTATGGGCAACCACCTTGTCACAGAGTACCTTATAGGTATAATGAGTCTGTGCTCATGCCCCAAAGGCCAAGGATAAACAAGCATCCTTATTAATATGATCAGCTCATTGGAAATGGTTAAACAACTGTTGACCCAAGTGTAAAAGTAGTTGTAGAGGGTCAACAAAAACTCTTTGAGATAGTTCAACAAAAATGAATTCTTGAATTTGATTGAACAATAGGCAAGAGCAAATTATAGCCCAACACCAAAAAAATTATAAACGGCTTCTCCATAGTCGCTGGAAACACTATCAAAATTCCTATAATTGCACATGTAACTAGTTTTCATTTAGCATATTATAGCCCAACACGAAAACAAAAGTCAGTTTAATTCTAAATTTACTAAGAATGTTAAAAGAATTATGTTTGCATCATGAGTTCGATCTATGCAATCTATAACTTAAAATTCCATTGAATGAGACATACCTCAACCTTAGTAATCCGGAATTCGCTGCTACTCCAACTTTTGAGAGGGAATTGGAGGTCGCCGTCCGATTAGGGCTCTTCGATGAGGTTGTTTGTTTAGGATTTTCACATGAGTTAAATCATAACATTGTTTATGTAATTACTATCATATATATTTCTTGATTCTAAAATGTATATTATTACAATTATAATAAACCATCATAGTAGAAAAAAATTCGCAGACATTCAAATTAAGACTAAAACATGATGACATAAAGAAAAGAAAAAATCATGGGTACATAGTTAAGACTAAAACATGAAAACAAAATAAAAAAAAAAAATATGGGTACATAAATCAATAGATCATGAATAATGAATTCGATTTTAACTCAAACTTTTTTACTTTACATCATCATTTATAGTAAAGGGGAAGGTTCATTGGGGAACACTAAAAAAGTGGGGAACAGCGGGGAACCGACTCAAACGAACTCCGATTGGACTCATTCCAGCGGCGTTGGAACCGGCTCGTCGAACCCTAACTAAGATCTCTTAACCCTAAATCCTAACTCCTAAACTCTAAACCCTAAAGCTAAAAAATAAGGCTAAAACCTAAGCTAAACTGTAAAATCTAAACTATAAATCCTAAAAGCTAAACCCTAAAGGCTAAACCTAAAGTCAAACCCTAATGCCAAACCCTAAAGCTAAACCCTAAACACTAAAGCTAAACTCTAAACCCTAAAACTAAACCCTAAAGTTAAACCCTAATGCTAAACCCTAAAGCTAAACCCTAAAAGCCAAACCCTAATATATTTAGGGTTTATGGGTTATGATTTAGGGGTTAGGGTTAAGAGATAGTTAGGGTTCGACGAGTCGGTTCCAACGCCGCTGGAATGAGTCCAATCGGAGTTCGTTTGAGTCGGTTCCCCACTTTTTTAGTGTTCCCCAATGAACCTCACACTATAAACAAAATAACAAATCTTTACGTTACTGTATTTAATTTTATTTAATTTAAATTAATCTTCTATAAAGTAAAAAACTAAAAAGCAAAGTTAAAAACCTTTGTTCTAACTTGCAAACACGGAAATAGTTGTTTTATCTTCAGAATACAATTAAAAAAAGCAGTTTTTTTTCTTCATTTTTTTTTTTTTTTTGCAGCGGCTTTTTACCTACAATTTCGCAGAAATAATTAATTATATTATCTTTACGAGATAGGTAAACTATATTTTTGGTTATATCACTTGGACTTTATATAATTATTGACGTACTAGTAATCGACTTGCGTTGGGTTTCTAGAAGAACGCATTTTACTTGATAAATCTATGAGCGACCACCTTAATTTATAGATGTATTTTATTTTATTTGGTGTGGTTTCTATGGTGTTGCAAACACGCACAGAAAAAGAAGAAAATGATATTGAAATTGGTTTTAAATAGGTCACTAACGTACTTTCATAATATCGTATAACACATAAAGATAATGTTGATACGGCATAAGATAGAGAAATGAACTCGAGTATACATACACTAAGAGAAGTGTAGTATAATAACTACATGTCTCGTAATTTTCTACTTGTGTTTACCCTCATGTTTAATAATATTTTATTTTGTAATTATGGGTTCGCCGCTAGAATCGTGACCGATAAAATGATGTGGTCTTAAGTTAAAAATATGGGATCAACTTTATATGTTTGTGTTCTCATGTTTCACGTTTAAGATGCAACTACTTCGAATCATATACATGTATGTTTCAACATAGAAATATCTAGCAGGTTCCTTTTGAACGTGTCTTATAAGGATAATGTTGGTAATATGAAACCGACTTTTGGGTGGAATTTTAACATTGCAAAACAAACTTCAAAACAAACACTATTGAAAAAAATATGTCAAGACAGTTTAGGTTTGGTTGGATTATTTTTGTTTTTTATCTAACAACCCATGATTGATTGGTACTTTTGGTTAACCAAGAATGGAAATTTCTTTTGTATGTGAAAGTTGTTTTCTTAGGCTATAGGGTGTGGTCATGACCCTCATGGTCACCATGACTCTCCACATCAACGTCATGTCACTCACTTCTAATCCATCATCCAAAACCACTACCCTAGTGTGGTCATGACCCAAAACATGGTTGACATGGTTTAATCCATGCCAACCATGGTGGAAGAGGCAATAGGGTGGTGTAGCAATTCATTAATGGTCCTACGTGGCGGTTGATGACCCTACTATGCCCCCACACCCTTCAGCCTTATAGGCAAATGGTCAAGAAATAATTGTTTGATTGATTTACCTGATGAATCATGTAGATCACCACTCATTTGAGTGCACTAGGAGTATTAGCCATTTAGCCCCCGCTACACACGGAAAATATGAACATTTTACTACAAGATCTAAAGTTCAAATCTTCTATAGTTCGTTGTTTCACTTCATTAATATGTCACAGTCTGTTTTAACATATTTAGTAAAGTAATATGAATTTTCTTATCAATTATAACATTTTTTACAAGTGTGGTGACTATGTTTTCTTTTTGGTATATTTTTGTAAACTATTGTAAGACCATGTGTAGTGGGCAATATTCACCCTTGGGCGTTTTGCGACATTTGGCAGGCCAGTCAGCAATGGGGCATTATTGGACGTTTTCTAAAATGAATGTAGTGGGGATGGGGCATTATTGGGCATTATGTTTTGTAGTAAAAAAAAAAATCTCATTGGCCAAACTTCCCCCCACCCGGCGTTTTTTATAACACGCCCAAACCAAAAAAGAGCCAAACACGCCCACGGTTAGCGGAGGTGCTGGCGTGATCGGGCGTGATTCCGGGCAAATACCGCCCCATTACGTTTGGTCTAACTGTTTATGTTGACCAAAATGTTTCAAGTGAGATCTAGTCCTAGTGCATTTTTAAAGGATCATGCTTACCTTTTTGAAAAGAAAGGGCAGTTAAGTGAAACTATTACTTAAAAATACCGGTCATCACGGTGGTGAAGTGTGAACTGTTAGCGGTTTTTCCGCCTCTGCCCTGGCCCGCTTGAGGCTTCAAGTGTTGTTTGTTTACTTCTTAATGAGGTTCCTAATAGTTTAGACTTTTTACTGGTTTAGCACTTAATGGCTCAGACTGTTTGTTTCGCTAGCAGATGTCTGAATGGTTCAAATATTTGTCTCTGAATGGTTAAGCATTATACTAAGTCTGAATGATTAAAACCTCTAATCTGAATTGGTCAGACATTTGCACCTAAACGATTAAGCATTACACTGGCTTTTAATGACCTCTTATTGATTCAGCACTTAATCGTTCAGACCTTTTATTGGTTCAGCACTTACTTAACCATTCAGAAATTGCCAAAGAGCCCCTAAAGTAAATAGTTGTCTTGGTCTCTTGGATGAATTTCACTTTTAAAAACACATGGCTTAAAATACATTTACATTTACATTTATTGTGGCATTTTTATACTTGACACAATATATGATGATGGATCAACTGAAAACATATGAATCAAAGTATAAAAATGTTGGATAGACACGTGAATCTCCCAAACTTTACCTTAAACACCTTTATCAAATTTATTATTTTCTTCTATTTACCTTAAATACCTTCATCAAATTCATTACTTATATTTTAATTTATTAAAAATGTAACATGGATGATTAATTAATTAAAGAAATAAAAAACAATAACAATGTGAGGAATATTTTTATCTTAATAGTTAGTATTACCTTTTATTAGGTAATCTCATTATAACTTTTGACTCACTGGATCTTAGATGTTATCTATGTTAAGTTTCAAGAACATTCAACTACATTAAAAAAACCAAGAAATATTCAAAAACTGTCGACCAAAAAGTTACGAGAAAATTACATAAATAGTCCTCTATAACCATTTTTTTTTTCAAAATAAGCATTGAATTTCATGTTTACTAAAGTAATCATCTAAAGCGGAGACTAGCCCGGAAAAAGTGCAGGCTTCGCCAGTGCTTTTGCCAAAATCGAAGGCTAGGCCGGCAAAATTCACCAAAAGAGCAAGCTCAACCGGTTTAGCCAGCACATTTCACCAAAAGTGTAAGCTTAGCCATTATTTTATACCAAAAGATGTAGAGTAAATCCTAGTCGTATAAGCCGAAGAAGCTGAAGTGATGACTTCTAAATGAAGGAAACGAGGGCTAATTACTTTAGTTAAGCCTACAACTCTATGTCTATTTTAGAAAAATTCTGGTCAAGAATGACTATTTTAGTAATTTTTCCTATAAGTTACACCAAAAAAGTAGTGCAAAAGTTAAAAAAAATGCTATAAAATATACAGGACATTCACACAAAATAGGGTTAATGGATTTAAACACCCTCAACTATTGCCATTTGGCCGCTAGCACTCTCAACTTCGACTTTGGCTCACACCACTCCTAACTTAACACTTGGGTTGCTATGTCACCCCGTCGTTAAATAAACACTAACTGGGTTAGTTCTTTTTGCTGACGTGGCCAATATTTGCTGACGTGGCATGCTGATGGATCCAAATTTGCTGACGTGGCATGCTGATGGATCCAAAAAACTATAAAATGGGACTAACAAGACTCGAACCCGCGTCCGTATAACCAAGAACCCATTAAATGCACACTGACCACTTGAGCTAACTATGATTTGATGATGTATTGTATTATGTGATATACATATATCGTGAAACGTTATAAGATTTATTATAAATACCCACACACAGATTCACCAACCCATTTATTCGTCATCATCCCCAACCAAGACCTAATCAATCTACACACACTCTTATGCAGCTAACACCCCTCTGATCTCTCGATTCTGACCGGCGACCGGAGTGACTCCGGCGCCCCTCCCACTCCAGCGGTCGCACATCAACCCTCACACCCTCACTCAACTCTCTCTCTCTCTCTCTCTCTCTCTCTAATTCAGGTCCGGTGACCCGCCGCCGGTGATGTTGAAGATAAGGTGAAGACGAAGACGTTTGTGAAGGCAGCCACCGAACTCCCTGGGAAGCCCCTCTGTTCACTCTTTCTTTTAGATCTTGTTGATCCACGCATGTTCCGACCGTTTTGTGTTGTTCAGGAAGTAGCGGGGGGGGGGGTGTTGATGGCGACTGTGATTGGTTTGGTTTTGGGAGGGTTGGGCTGTGACGGTGAGCCAGGTGGTGGTGGTGGATACGGACGGCGGAGACAAGCTCCGGCCGTCGGAAAACAGTTGGGTTGGTTCAGTTCGGTTCAGGTTCAGGTTTCAGTTCGGTCGTCGGTGAGGGGTGGCTCAGTTTTGGAACGGAGCTTGGTTTAGTTCGGTTCAGGTTTCATATAGGTCGGATTAAGTCTTGTTCAACAATCATTGGCCACGTCAGCAAAAATGGCCACGTTGGATAAAAACAAGCCACGTCAGCAAAAAGAACTAACCCAGTTAGTGTTTATTTAATGACGGGGTGACACAACAACCCAAGTGTTAAGTTGGGAGTGGTGTGAGCCAAAGTTAAAGTTGAGAGTGCTAGCGGCTAAATGTGTCACACCCTGCTAGTAGCGGAAGCGTATTGTGTGTGACGTAAGCATGGTAATCATTGCATCCAAATGTATTGATAACATGAACCAACAACGATGCCATAGATATATAGATTTCAACCAATATTTACCAGGTTTCCAAAAGTAGTTTCGAGTTTCATACAACGTTTACAACATTAAACATAACATAGTTATCGAATTGTTATACACATCACCAAGTAAGGTTTTGTTCCCTATATACCCATACGAAGTTGGGATATAGAAGATAAACCCTTCAAAAGTGGCATCGTTGTCATTAGTTATCCCGAATCCCATAGAATATCACCGGCTCAGGTCCTGTTTCCTAAAATACATGTAGTTTTAAGTCGTTGGACGATTCGGCGTCGTTTCAAGTCGTTGTTCCAGCCATAGTGAGAGTGTCGGGGGCGGTGGAGGAGGGAGGAGGAGCCGGCGACGGTAACTTGAGTGGTGGAGGAGAGGTGGTGGATGAGAAGAGGTAAGAAGCTAGAGTGGTGGAGGAGAATGGGTGTCGGCTGGAGTGAGGCGGCGGAGGTGGAAGGGCGGCGGAGGTAGAGGTGGTGGCGGACGGTGGGTGGGGGAGAAGGGGTGGAGGAGAAGGGGTGAAGAGGTGATAGGGTTTTGTGAAGAAGAAGAGGTCTGCAGACCCATGAAGACATTGGTCCATGTCTGCACCAAGAAGTGGTCTCGCAGACCTTTTTTAATGAAAAGTCTTCGGGAAAACAAACAGTCTTCAGACACAAAGGTCTGCGCGCGGTCTGCGCGGCGCAGACATAAGAGGTTCTGAAGACCTTTTCAGAAAAAACAAACACCACCCAAGTGATTAATGGTTACTAATGTTATCTCCCTACTTATGCACATTGATCATGTTATCTACTACTCCGTAACTAACATACCAATAGTTTTAGCATGTATTTCCCCTCGATGTTTTTGAAAACAAAACATTGAAAACAGTGAAAGGAGGGACATGAACTCACAAGTTTGCGTTCCGTATACTATGATATCGAAGTGAGCGTCCGTACGTGTCAATAACCTACATGTGTACTAATCTCATTAGACACTAGGTCTTTCGGACCTCGTACAAGTTGTTCATCTTGAATTCTTTATTATGTTCTCGTTTGTCATCTTTGGAACAACTTTGTATTTTAGAGCGTTGATAGTTCACTCGCTCGATTGTTATGTATATACATGTATTCTATACGTATTGAATTCATAAGCGTATTCATGTATTCTATGTGTATTGACTTATGTGTGATCGGCTTCGTTCTTCACACGTCCTCGTGCAGTGCACGCATGTCATTGAGCCTTTGCTCATGTCATTAGGCCTAGCCCATGTCATTGGGCCGAGCCCATGTCATCTATATTATTGAGCCTAACCCATGTTTTATTGTTATTGGGTCGAGCCCATGTTATATTGCCATTGGGCCGAGCCCTTGTTATATTGTCATTGGGCCCTAGCCCATGTATTAAGGAATTTGGGCCTAGCCCATTACTAGCTTTGATAAGCCCAATTCTAACTTTATGAGTCCATTAACATAATCTTGCAATTTTTTTACCAAAATGTTACCAAGTAGTAAACTTTAAATAAATTCATTTTTCCTATGAAAAATACTTGGTAATTTGTATAGTTTTCGACTTTCCGGATTCTTGTTATCTATCGTTTAGATATGTGTTCGTTTTAATGTCTAAAATATGTTATTTTAGACTCGACTTTGTAGTAACTTGTTCACGATGTCGATACGCCCAATCTGTTGTCTTCAAGTGTTATGTATTTCTATTTCGGCCATTTTATTTAATTGTCCGATTTACTAGCATTTCTTGGACCATGTAGGAACAAGTATGTATATTTATTTTGATCACCCTATAGGTATCTAATACATACACATATATAGCACATATACATATACTTGATATGTCCCAAAATATATAATTTTTCTTACCAAAAATTATATTTATACATTGTTATATTTTTACCCATTTATTTTTGTAAAAAAATATAAGTTTAAGTTCATAAGAACTTCTTGAATATTTAAACCTTAAATATTCCCATCAAAGTTTCCATAATGACGTTTAAGACCACTAATCGCGTTTAACATCGTTAATCACCCTTTAATCCTCTCTTTAATCGCGATTAGATTTTTAGAAAAATTCGCCATAGTTTCCCCTAAAACTATGACGTTTCCCACGTTATAAAAACGCGTTTAAACCCTGTTTAACCCATAATCATAGTCAATTCTCCAAATCAATTTTCAATACCTCAACTTTGCATGCATGATTCATGCTCTTTTCTTCTTTATTTCCATGAACTTTTATAAGTATATTTTTAACAACTTGGTTAAAAATAATGGAATCTTCACATATTTATTAGGACCTTAAAGACACAATTTTCATTATATTTTCTAATTAAAATCTCCTCTTTAAACCACCTTGTTTAGCAAACTTTTAGGATGATCATAATAAGAATCATGGTGGTTATTCTTTATAAAAGTCACTTATGTGTAACAAATCATTTTTAAGTTGTAGTAAAGTTCATGGAACAAGAGGTTGATGATCTTGTTTAGATTTATACATTACCATGTTTAAATCATCATTTATATTATTAATCATTAAAAGATCACCCACTTAAAACAACTTACTTTAACATAATCAACATAAATTATGCTAACTAGCTATCACAAATCTAATAAATCAACACATAATATAGTTATATTTAGTGTTTATTAGCTTTGGGGTTAGGGTTTTTGGTGTGATTTTTATTAATCTTTTTTATGATCAACTTGTACTTCCATAATCTACTAGTAATATGAAGCTTAAAAATAGTGATTAGAAGACTTACAATATTGCACAAGCCAAAATAAGAAAATAAGAAGAAGATTAAGCTCCAAGAAGACTCCTAATAAAGCTCCATGTTTAACCCATGTTTAGAAGGTCTTGAAATGGCTAGATTATGAGAAAAATGGGGTGTTTATAAGTGAAATATGGTGAGTTTGTGGGGGGAGTTCTTGGCTGCCGTGAGTTTTAGGGGAGTGAGGGAAGGTTTTTGTGATTTTCAAAAGTGTTGAAAATGTGTGTAATGAAGTATGGTGTTAGTATGTAAGACATGGTATTATAATCATTCACTACATCAAGTCCATGCCTTCTTATCCTTTCAACAACAACTCAAGCAAGTGGTGAGTCTAGTGGGACCCACCAAAACCGTAACCAAGCATGGGGGGGGGGGTAAGTGAAACATTTTTTTTTAATAAAAATCTTAACTAGTTAGATATTTTGGGGTTTAAGTAAAGTATGGTGATTAGTCGTTTAATTACACTATTAAGAGGTAACTAGGGATTCGGAACCAAAATTAATATTAACTAGTTCATTAAACTAGTAAAAATTGTATTTCGACGCTTTAAATGTCTTTCGTTTGGTCGTCGGTGGGTTTACGACACTTTTGTGGCGTACCGACGGATCTTTGCCGAAAGTTGTTTTCTCGCATCCAAGTGATGTATGAAGCAATTCCGAGTTCCAAATTTGGCTTAACTAGTTCACTAGAGTTTTCATTTGGTTGTTACGATGACGAAAATATCGCTTACTTGTTCGTCGGTTCGCTAACGAACTAGTTTGATGCATAGCGATATAATATCCGAAGCTTATGATTTTTGGTCATCCCATTGATATCCTTAAAATGTTTTGGTATGTTTTTCATCAAGTGACATAATTCCGAAGTCCCAGAAATGCTTTGTTATAGGTTCGGACAAGTTAAAAGTGCTATATTTTTAGCCGAAATAGACATTTTTGAGATTAGGGCGTTATACCGGAAAGTCTTGTTTCTTTGCAAGAAGTGTTTTCATAATAATATTTTCTTATATAAATGGACTCAGTTATGTTATCCGAGTGTCGTTTTTCAGTGTTTCGGTCTGATTTCACGGTTTGCTGGCATGAATAGTGTAACCGTGAATAGTGCACGTGGCACTTTCTACCAACACTTTTAGGACATTGTTTGCCTGATTTCGCAATGTGGCGAAAACCAACATATGTTTTAGCATTGTTTCCTTGTCCTAACCTTGTTATCCAATTAACAACCCTGTTACGTAATTAAATTACGCTAAATGCATTAGATTATGTAAATAAAATAGTGATTAGTTTGTACGGAATTGCCGGTTTATTGCCATTTGTCACATTCTCCCCCTGTTTAAAAGAATTTCGTCCCGAAATTCATGTTGAGTTATCCTTTAAAGGACTCTTCTCGACCGGTGGAGGGGTACTTTGTATTGATCTGAACTCCACGTTCCCATGTATTCTCGGGTTCGTGACGTGAGTTCCAGCGGACCTTTACTAGTTCGATACGACTTCTCCTTGTCTTGTGGACCTTCTGGTCCATAACCTCAACGGGTTCTTCGGTAAACTGGAGCGTGTCATCTACATGAATTTCAACCGCTGGGATGATAACTGTCTCACAGTCGGACTTTTATTGAGATTCGACACATGAAATGTATCGTGTACGTTATTGAGTTCTTCTGGCAGTTTCAACTTGTGCGCGACGGTATCGATCTTTTCTAGAATCTCAAATGGCCCAATGTATCTCGGGTTTAGTTTTCCGCGTTTCCCGAATCTAGCTACGCCTTTCCAAGGTGAGACTTTTAATAAGACTTTGTCTCCGACCATGAAGGATAATGGTTTACGTTTTCTGTCCGCGTAGCTCTTTTGTCTGTCACGAGTTGCTTTGATACGGTCTCGTATCTTTGCTGTCTTGTCAGTAGTCTCTTGGACTACTTCAGGGCCAATGAGTTGTTTGTCTCCGACTTCCGCCCAACACAGCGGTGATCGGCAATTCCGTCCGTATAGTGCTTCGTATGGGGCGGCTTTGATGCTTGTGTGATAACTGTTATTACACGAGAGCTCTACCAGAGGTAAATGAGTATCCCAGTTTCCGCCCAAATCCATCACAAAGGCACGAAGCATGTCTTCCAACGTTTGGGTGGTTCGCTCGCTTTGTCCATCGGTTTGCGGATGAAATGTTGTGCTTAGATCCAAACGAGATCCAAGCGATTCCTGAAATGATTGCCATATTCTTGACACAAAGCGACCATCACGATCCGAGATTATTGAAATAGGTACTCCTTGACGTGCTATTATTTCTTTGAGATAAAGCTCAGCTAACTTCTCTGTACTGTCTTTCTCGCGAATTGGCAAGAAATGAGCTGACTTGGTTAATTGATCGACGATAACCCAAATCATGTCATGACCTCGAGAGGTCCGTGGAGTCCTGTAATGAAATCCATTGATATTTATTCCCATTTCCAAACGGGAATCTTGGGTTGTTGTAATAACCCAGATGGCTTTTGATATTTGGCCTTGACCTTCGCACAAGTTAGGCATTTCCCAACATAGGTCGCAATATCTCCTTTGAGATTAGGCCGCCAATAATACTCCTTTAGATCCTGATACATCTTATCAGATCCTGGGTGTATTGAATATCTGGACTTGTGTGCTTCATCCAGCACTAAGTCTCGTAGGCCACCAAAAGGAATCCAGATTCTTCCCATGAAATACAAAGTGTCATCCTTGTTCTTCTCCATTTGTTTCTCTAATCCTCGCAAGGATTCTGATTGAATGTTCTCCGACTTTAAGAGCTTCTAGTTGTGCCTCGTGCACACGCGTAGTAAAGTCTGTTTGAATTGTCAACTCTAAAGCTCATACCCACAATGTTTTGACTCGTTCTTTCCGGCTCAAAGCATCCGCTACGATGTTTGCTTTGCCTGGATGGTACTTGATTTCACAGTCATAGTCATTCAACAATTCTACCCATCGCCGTTGGCGCATGTTTAATTCCTTTTGATTGAATATATGTTGAAGACTCCTATGATCTGTGAATATGGTACACTTAGTACCATAAAGATAATGACGCCAAATCTTTAACGCGAACACCACTGCGCCCAAATCTAGATCGTGAGTGGTGTAATTCTTTTCATGAACTTTTAACTGTCGCGACGCGTACGCGATGACCTTTTTCACGTTGCATTAACACGCAACCCAAGCCCTGGTGCGATGCATCACAATACACCACAAAGTCGTTGGTGCCGTCAGGGAGTGATAAGATTGGCGCTTGGCATAATTTATCTTTGAGCGTTTGCAATGCCATTTCTTGTCTTTCACCCCAATCGAACTTTTTATCCTTTTGAGTGAGTGAGGTTAGCGGTTGAGAAATTTTAGAAAAATTCTCAATGAATCTTTGATATTATCCCGCTAAACCCAGAAATTGTCTTACTTCCGATGGGGTCTTGGGAGCGTTTCAGTTCTTTATGGCTTCTATCTTAGCTGGGTCCACATGTATCCCATTCTCATTCACAACGTGACCGAGAAATTGGACCTCGCGAATCCAAAATTCGCATTTCGAGAATTTGAGATACAATTGTTCTTTCTTAAGCAGCTTCGGAATAGTTCTCAAATGTTGTTCATGTTCTACCTCGGTTCGTGAATATATTAATATGTCCTTAATGAATACGATCACAAACTTGTCGAGGTATGGCTTACATACCCGGTTCATCAAATTCATGAACACGGCGGGGGCGTTTGTTAAGCCGAATGGCATAACAAGGGACTCATGATGCCCATAGCGAGTCCTGAACGCTGTCATAGGAATGCTTTCCTCTTGGATCCTCAGCTGATGGTCTCCGGATCTTAGATCAATTTTGGAATAGAAGCTAGAACCTTGTAACTGATCGAACAAGTCGTCAATCCTTGGTAAAGGATACCGGTTCTTTATGGTTAACTTGTTCAGTTCTCGGTACTCTATACACATCCGAAAGGTTCCGTCTTTCTTCTTGACAAATAGCACCGGAGCTCCCCAAGGTGAGAAACTCGGTCTATTGAATCCTTTGTCAAACAATTCCTGAAGCTGAGTAGATAATTCCTGCATCTCCGAGGGTGCGAGTCTATATGAAGCTTTCGCCACCGGTGCAGCTCCTGGCACAAGATCGATACTGAATTCGACTTGTCGCTGCGTAGGTAGTCCCGGCAAGTCTTCTGGAAAGACTTCAAGGTATTCCCTTACCACATGGATGTCCTCCACCTTGCGCTACTCGGCCTTCTTGTCGACCATATGGACAAGAAAGGCGATGCATCCTGTTCTCAGACTCTTCCGAGCCTTCATACAGTTGTTGGTCAGCAGCCGTGTGTCGTGTTTCTCTCCGTGCACCAAAAGATGTTCTCTCGTCAGACAGGGGGGAAAAGGAATAATAGTTTTCGCAGCACAACTACTTCTGCTCGGTTGTCGGCCAACCAGTCTATGCCAGAAGTTAAGTCGTAACAACCTAATTGAATGAGTGAAAAGTCGTTACTGAATTTTCGTGCTCCAAGTTCGAGTGTGCATCCTTTGATGTCTTTCCTGACTTGACTAATTTACCATTGGTCAATCCTATTGAATGGGAGGGCGTCTTGTTTACTTGACTCGGCCAAGCATACTTTGAATTTTATGGGGATGAAGCTAATATCGACACCAGTGTTAAACAACACGGATGCAACGGGTCGGTTGATAGGAACGTATCGGTGACCCTTAATGACTTCACATGACTTCGCTAATTCCTCATTAGCTAACTTGATAGAGCAAGACATGTTTAACCTACATGACTCTAATTCGTGTATATGCTTAGTATCTAAAGGCACTAAGTTAAGCCGACGTTGGCATCCAAAGAATTGATACATGATGGTTGTAGAGTAGAGCATACCCCTAGACCTGGTTACTCACTAGCTTGATTCATCCTTAACCATCCATGCTCGTAGTGACCTCCTTGCCACAGTAAAAACCACCTCGTTCATTCTTAAATATAGCTAACTCATTAGTTTCTGTTTTGTGCCAAGTCTCACCACACTGCTACTCTTGTCACTTTTTCAAGTGCCCTCATGATGAAAGTTTCATCTATCTCATTCCGAATTTTGACAAGTTATTAGCATACTTCTTAATGCGAGCATCGATTATGGCAGTAATCGCCTTCGCTTTACTTGTCACGGGATTTCTCTTTCTCTTAACACCCTCCTTGGGCAGTCCCCCATCCTCACCATATCCTTGGTGAGACTAACTGAGAGAGTTACTTGAAAATAAATCTAAGTAGGGTGACATGATGTGATCATGATTCGGATCTCAGGGCTAAACCCCAAATGTAGCGCTCAGTGCGTTTCGATTCGAGTGTTATCCAATATGCAATCAATCCTTGACAGATTGTAGAGGCGTCGGGGTAACTAACAACATTAGCTCTAATCATGATCGAGTTCTAGAGCTCGGTTCCCAAACTTGGAATTTTTCCGCTAGCGAGCAATACTCTTCTCGCGTAAGATCCTTGAGTTCTTCCCATGACAACCTCCTTGCTGTATTACTTCCTATAATTTGCACCTGGTGATTCCACCAAGTTAACGCCTCATTCAACAGAAGGCTATTCGTTTACCAAAACGTTTACTTAGGAGTACATTTATTAGCAAGGTTAACTGACTTCCTTGTCTTTATCTAGCGGATAGAACTCACCGCACCTTTCGTATCAATGAGGTCTCGCGGCTCATAATCCGGAAAAGCCTTAGGATTAAAATCTGGTGTGATTGCATCTCCAAGTATGGCATTGCCACTTGTTCTCGTCCCATCGGGATTTGAACCACATGAACTACCGGTACCATCAGTACCATCACTAGTGTCGACTCGACAACCTCATGTTATTCCATATGACCTCTGGTTCAACTTAATAGTAGGGCGTTGATTAACTGCCCCTTTTAGGGCATAGATTTTCTTTTCGGCGCAAAGGATCTAGACTTGTATTCGGACAAATATAGCCTACCATGCGCCTAAGAATTAAGAATGTGATTGGTCATGGAAACCTCAAGACAGCGTTGCTCCGGTATGTTTGAACAATGATATTCATGAATAAATGCATTCCAAAATGCATAGTACCTCTTGAGTGTATTAGCCATGTGCCTAAATGGGAAAAGAAGTAATTCGTTGAGGAGGAGAAACCAAACGGTCGTCTCCAATTTTTACAACGTGTATCCCATACTTCCTGGATCTCGATCGCCCAAAGTAGGAAAAATCCTTCGCCGCACTAGCCCGTGTGACGAATACGTTGATACTCCTTGAGCTCCACGAGCTTCGACAAAATTGTTATAATTTCCATAGATGTCGAATAATACAATGAAGGGGTTGTAGCTTGGCTCATGCCATAGTATCCCTTGGAATAAGACAAATATCAAACGACAGAGTTTAATGTAATCATCTCCGATAACTAAGATAAGGTAAGGTGTCATAGACACCAAAGAACTAGCCCATGTACAAGAATTTCGAGAATGTTGAGGAAAAATCCTCCATGAGTGGCTAACGAGTTTTGTTTGCTTTCGATGACTAGTCTCAGACGACTCGTGTTATAGATCGAATGTTAAGTGCAAACAATACGTGTAGTCTTCCTGTATCGTAGAGTGTTATAGTAACCATTCCGGTTAGTGTTCTACTAGATAGAAATTTGAACAACTTAAGAACTTCGAATGGATAGTGATCTCTTGGTTTGACCCGCAGAGCCCACCAGGATTCCCATGCACTACAAGTTGTTATTACGTGGGCCCCCGTAATAATAAATTGTCTTGCATGGTCACCCCAGTGTCTCTCATTCAAAGCAGATGATCAGTCAGAGAGAGGAGTCTATTGTCTACATACCTTCAACATAGAAGGGACCTTCGTGCTAGTCCACGCGCCAATGCCCCTTGTCATTATTCGTGAAAGGGCACAACGTTAGTAAAAAAAATCGTAATAATAACCACTGGAGGGGCACCTTCAAGATGAATACCTCATCTTCCTTGCCTTAACAAGAATGTAATCAACCATGACCTTTATGAATCTCAGGGACCTCTTCCCACTAGTAGAGTTGTTGTCCAAGGCTGCCACCTCCGCCTCGTCGTCACAACCGAAGCTAGACATATACTACCCGAGGGAAGCAACCATCTTCCACGGAATCAATGCTTTAGGGTCTCGATTAGGGACCACTTCCGCCAAAAGCTTCGTAATAGACACGAGGTCGTCATTCTCATCGAGTGAGTTAAGTGTAGTAATAGAATTCATAGTCGAAGGTATTTTCACTCATGGCAAACATTCCATACAACACATATATATATATATATATATATATAATCACTAAATCTCATGCTGTTTTTATTCTCATGTTTCACATGTAAGCCTTAGTGTTTTCAAGTCTATTCCTTATATACTAAACATGTATTGAACCATATCAGTTACTTATGATTGAGCCCACGGGATAGATCCTCATGTTATAGTGACACAATGAAAACCTTTTGTCCTTTTGTCATACTTTTTGAAATCATCTTTGTAATGTTATCAACTTTGTTTTCATGTGAGAGCGATTGTAGACCAAACTTTATAAAGGTTTGTCCCCGGTTCACTACAATCGGAGCTCTGATACCAATCTGTCACACCCTGCTAGTAGCGGAAGCGTATTGTGTGTGACTGCGTATTGTGTGTGACGTAAGCATGGTAATCATTGCATCCAAATGTATTGATAACATGAACCAACAACGATGCCATATATATATAGATTTCAACCAATATTTACCAGTTTTCCAAAAGTAGTTTCGAGTTTCATTCAACGTTTACAACAATAAACATAACATAATTATCGAATTGTTATACACATCACCTAGTAAGGTTTTGTTCCCTATATACCCATACGAAGTTGGGATATAGAATCCAAACCCTTCAAAAGTGGCATCGTTGTCATTAGTTGTCACACCCTGGCTTTTGCGGAAGCGTGGGTTTATTTTGGTGCGACTTCTTAATACCATAGCACAATCATAACAATGCTATATGAATTAAAACACATGATAGTCATCCATTCATTTAGTTTTAAAAGTTACCACAACAACATTGTTTTAAAAGTCGACACATGAAACCAATTACAATCATGACATAATTAAAAACATGTTCATACGACACGACAAAAGACTTGAAATAAAAACCATGGTTTAAAACTTGTAACCCGTCCAGGCAAGGGTCACACTTCCTAAACCCGGATGACATCATTACTCCCTACGCAGCTTGACATCATTGCAAACTTGACCAAATCCATTAATTTCCTGAAATACATGTAGTTTGAAAAATCAACAAAAGTTGAGCGAGTTCATGTAAAAGTGAGTATGTATAAACCTTTGTAGTATGTATGAAAATCCCTGGTATGTAGCAATTAAGGAAAAAGAGATCACCATTGGTTTGCAAAGCCAATGATATGTGTGAAGTGATGCAGGAAGACTCAAACCTAGCAGATTTTGGCGTCGGGCTCATAGTCACCTCATGGTCCACTCAGCGGACTCAGGAGTGGGGCTCGCTACACCCAAATAGATCTATCACTCATGACCCTCGGTCTTACAACGAGGATTAATGGCCTCAAGTACCACCTACCCACTCACATGATCTAAGTAGTATACCCTCCTTAAGCTAACCATACCATGTATAAAAGTGTCTGTAATTATTGTAACATGTATTCCACCCCCGAAGTATAAAAACTGAAAACAGTTAAGAGAAAAGGGGGACATGAACTCACAGAAGTGCGTATCCTGTAACGTCAATCTCAAACTCGATCTGCTGCGCGACGACCTACACGTACTAATGTCTATTAGACGAACTGGCCGTGCCTTGGCTTAGGGTTTAGTGTTTTGAGTTGCGTTACTTTGATATTATACTTGTTAAAATAATATTAATTATTTTAACTTAACTTTTGTTCTTAGGAAAATAGTTAGGCAACTATTGTGTATCCACACTTCTTAATTATTTTATAAGTGTATTTTCTTCCCAAGGATGGGGGTATTTATACATGTACACTTGTAATTCTGAAAAAATATATTTTAAGCCCCACTTAGAAAAATATATTTTAATCACTTGTCTAAAACATCTTAATTTCAAAATATATATATATATTTCCCAAAAATATCATATTTTACTTCACAATTTTCCCAAAATAATACTTTGCCAAAAATATACGTATAAGAGTATTTTTCTGAAATACTACATGAGTTACGTTTTAGTGTGTCGTAATGCAACAATTCTTGTGTAACTTAGATATTTATTTTGTGAGAGTTTTGGTATTATTTTGGAGTCGTAATATCATGGCTTTATAAGTTATATTATTTTTACCCTAAAAATAATATATTTAGTTCACGTAATAAACAAACAATCATTCAAGAGTTTTAATATGGAATATATATTCTAAATATATATTTAACAAATTTTATTTACGAAAATCAACCTCTGACACTTAGTGTCTTTGTAATAAAAATCACGGCGAAGTTTATTTTGAAAACCAAGTTAAAATATATTTGTAAACACTTACTAGAAAAATATCTTCTAAGTGTTAAAATTTTAGAAAAATTTCGCCAGAGTTTCCTTTGTAAATGGAGGCGTCCACGCTTAATAACGTATCATTTTCTTTTGTAAAATCATTCAATCAATTCTCAATCAACAATATACAACCTTTATTTACCAAATTTGTCAAAAACAAGCATAAACCATAAACTTATGAACTTGAAGATTTATAAAAACATGTAGTAACTTACTAGCACACTTAGTAAGTCTTGTTATCTTTAAATATGTGATTAGTTTCTTAAATACTTTATTTTTAAAGAGTTTGATCTTTCACAACTTCTAGACATATTTTCTAAAAATATTTCTTTGTGAAATCTTCTTTTTACACAAGTGTTCCTACACTTGTTTACCCACTAAAAATGTATTTAGTTCATGTAAGATCCAAGTTTTAACAACACTTATGCTTTTCACTTGGTTCTTTCGAAAAACCCCTCATAGATCTTTAGATCTACAAGTTTACAACCTATTTTGATCTTTATTTTTCAAGAAATATGTATGTAATCAAGTTCAATAGCTTATGTGTGGATGATTTCATCATCCACAACATTTTTAACCTTCACATCTTGCTAGTTCATGTCTTTAAACATGATCTAGCAAGCCTATGTGATGAACCATAACACTTTTACTAACAAACAACAATCAACAAACATAACACACAAGATCAACATGATTTCATCATTACTTTAACCATTTTTCATCTCTAGTTAGTTTATACTTCAAGACTTTGATTATGTTCTTTAGAGTTCTTAATATTTCATCATCCCTTTCACTATTAACCACCAAAAATATGAACAAGATGAAGATCTAAGGCACTTACTACTAGCACAAGGCTAGGGGAGTTTCAAAGCGTAAAAGTGATGGATAAAAGAAAACGAGAGCGGTCCTTGAGCTTCCGAACACACCAAGCTTAGTTGTAGGGTCTCTAGCACCTTGGGATGTTCTTGGATTGCTTGAAAGAAGACTTGAAGGTGATGATGGTGGTGCTTGTGATCTCGGCCGAACAAGGAGAAGAGAAGAGAGAGTTGAGTGAGTTTGCTAAGTGTGTTTGATGTGAAAGAGTGATGGACTAGTTATAAGCTCCCTTACTTCTTTAACCAAGGTGTAATGTGTTCTATTATCCACTAACAATATCTAATAAAATAATATAAAGAATGGTGGGGGTGTCCCACCCTCACACAACCGTCAAAAGGGGGGGGGGTATGGGGTTGGGTTTCAATTGATCTAGTTACTAACTAGTTAGGATTAGATGACATAGTTAGTGTATTATTGTGTGTTGTTATTTATAAAGTGTGTTAGGGTGTTCGGGGACCCTAACTAGCTCAGAAAAGTAAAAACAATGTGTTTGGCAATATTTTTATGTTCCGGGTAAAGTCCGGTTGTTCGGTTGGGTGTTGTTCCGTTAAAGTGCTAAATTAATCCACAAAGTGTCTTTTATAATACTTTTAGTGACACATTTAATTCCCAACACTTTGGAAAGTATCTAGGACTATTTTACCAAGTTTTTGCACTTAACTAGCATTATTAAATGCTGAATTTTGGTTATTTAGTGCAGAAATCTGCACTTAAAGTATGTTTTTGGCACTTCCCGGCACTATAACTATCACCTAGTGACGCAGTTTTAAGGTCCTCACTTCCCTACACTCCCTACTAGCGTAGTATTCTAACTCTGGCTCATAGTGGCCTCAAAAATATTGTCTGTCTATGTGCTGGCATTGTCAGCTTGTTTTCTGGGTTATCCGCTCACTATGCCAACTGTGCTTTGTGCATCAAGTTTGTCACTAATGTTTATGTGTAACAAATGGAGTGACAGTATAAAATGTGATGCATATGTATGTATGTAACAGAAATCAGAAAGCAGTTTAATCACAGTTGTAGTTAAGCACAGTCATTAAGCACAAATTAAATATTAATTAATTGTAGGGATACCTGTAATTGTGAGGGTTGTCACATTCTCCCCCCATTAAGAAAATTTCGTCCCGAAATTTTAGTCTCTGCTTATAGTTGCAGGGGTCTTGGGAAATAAATGGGGCTATTTCTCCTTCATGCGATCCTCACGTTCCCATGTGAATTATGGTCCGTGTCTTGCATTCCATTGAACTTTGACGAGTTTGACACTACTCCTGCGTGTTTTGTTAACTTTCCAATCCGTAACCTCAACGGGTTCTTCAGTGAAGTGGAGCGTGCCATCGATATGAACTTCGTCAGCAGGAATGATCACTGTCTCTTGAGTTGGACTCTTTTTCAGGTTTGATACATGCAATGTTTCATGCACGCCATTAAGTTCAGCAGGTAGGTCTAGCTTGTATGCTACAAGCCCAATCCTTTGCAGGATTCTGAATGGGCCAATGTAACGCGGATTCAACTTCCCACGCTTTCCAAAGCGCGCCACACCCTTCCAGGGTGAAACCTTTAACAAAACCATATCTCCGACCTCAAACTGTAGAGGTTTCCTTCTTCGGTTCGCGTAACACTTTTGTCGATCGCGTGCCGCTTTGATGCGCTCTCGGATTTGAAAGATCTTGTCTGTTGTCTCCTGCACTATTTCGTGACCAACAAGCTGTCTATCACCCGCATCAGCCCAGCATAGCAGTGATCGACACTTGTGTTCATAAAGAGCTTCAAATGGCGCGTCTCCAATGCTTGTGTGGTAGCCGTTGTTGTACGAAAACTCGACTAATGGTAAATGATTATCCCAGCTACCACCCAGATCCATTACACATGCTCTTAGCATATCATCCAATGTCTGAATAGTTCGTTCACTTTGGCCATCAGTTTGTGGATGGAAGGCAGTACTCAGATTCAACTGTGAGCCAAAAGCTTCTTGGAAAGACTGCCAAATCCTTGACACGAAGCGGCCATCTCTATTAGAGATAATCGAGAGAGGCACTCCATGTCGTGCAACAATTTCCCTCATGTATATTTCGGCAAGTTTACTCGTGTTGTCTTTCTCTTTGATTGGCAGGAAGTGCGCAGACTTGGTTAGACGGTCTACTATTACCCAAATTGTATCGTGGCCGTTGGGCGTCTTTGGCAATTTCATTATAAAGTCCATCGAGATCTGTTCCCATTTCCATTTGGGTATTTCAGGTTGCTGTAGAAGACCTGAAGGCTTTTGGTATTCGGCCTTTACTTTGGCGCAAGTTAAACACTTACCAACGTATATCGCTACATCGCCTTTCATCCTTGGCAACCAGTAAAAGTCCTTTAGGTCTTGGTACATCTTATCCTCTCCGGGATGAACTGAGTACCGTGACTTGTGAGCTTCATCAAAAACAACCTTTCTCAATCCACCAAACAAGGGAACCCAAATTCGTTTCATGAAGCATAAAGTTCCTTCCTCGTTGGGTACCAACTGTTTCTCCATCCCACGGAGATACTCATCCTCAATATTCCTTCTTTGAGAGCTTCTCTCTGCGCGGCATGAATGTGCAATGAGAGGTCTGTCTGGACAATCATCTCCAAAGCCCTAACCCTTATGGGTTTGATCCTTTCCTTTCGACTCAGGGCATAGGCGACCACATTCGCCTTCCCTAGGTGATACTTGATCTCGCAATCATAATCATTCAACAGCTCTACCCAGCGTCTTTGCCTCATGTTAAGCTCCTTCTGGTCAAATATGTGTTGCAGGCTCTTGTGATCAGTGAAGATCGTGCATCGCGTGCTATACAAATAATGTCGCCAGATCTTCAACGCAAATACCACCGCGCCTAGTTCCAAGTCGTGCGTGGTATAATTCTTCTCGTGGATCTTCAATTGGCGAGAAGCATATGCTATAACTTTCTGTCGCTGCATCAACATGCAGCCTAATCCCTGACGCGAAGCGTCGCAATATACCACGAGGTCGTCCGTTCCTTCGGGTAGCGATAAGATCGGTGCATCACAAAGCTTGTTCTTCAACAACTGGAACACTTCTTCTTATTTGTCTTCCCAATCAAACTTCTGTCTTTCTGTATGAGTGCGGTCAGAGGTTGAGCGATTTTTGAGAAATCCTCAATGAATCTTCGATAATAACCAGCCAAACCTAAGAACTGTCGAATCTCGGTTGGCGTTTTTGGAGTCTCCCAATTCTTGATCGCCTCGATCTTTGTTGGATCCACATGGATTCCATTTCCATTAACCACATGTCCAAGAAATTGGACTTTACGCAGCCAGAACTCGCACTTCGAGAACTTAGCGTATAACTTTTCCTTTTTAAGTAGCTCTAGAATAGCTCTTAAGTGTTGTTCGTGCTCGTCCTTCGTCTTCGAATAGATCAAAATGTCATCGATGAACACAATTACAAACTTGTCGAGGTACGGCTTAAAAACTCTGTTCATTAAATCCATGAACACTGCTGGTGCGTTTGTCAGCCCAAACGGCATAACCAGGAACTCGTAATGTCCATAACGAGTCCTAAAGGCCGTCTTCGGGATACTTTCCTCTTGTATCCTTAACTGATGATATCCCAATCGAAGTTCGATCTTTGAATAAAAGCTCGAACCTTGCAGCTGATCAAATAGGTCATCAATCCTTGGCAAAGGATATCTGTTCTTGATAGTCAACTTATTGAGCTCGCGGTAGTCTATACACATACGAAAACTACCATCCTTCTTTTTGACGAATAGAACTGGAGCTCCCCAAGGTGAGAAGCTTGGTCTGATAAATCCTTTATCCAATAGCTCATGAAGTTGCGTCGACAACTCCTACATCTCTGAAGGCGCAAGTCAGTAAGGTGCCTTAGCCACAGGCACGGCGCCTGGGACTAAGTCGATGTGGAACTCGACTTGTCTGTGCGGCGGTAATCCTGGTAAGTCTTCTGGAAAGACTTCAGGGTATTCTTTTACGACTGGAATGTCTTCGATCTTTGGCTCGGTAGCTTCTTTATCCATGATGTGTGCTAAGAAGGCAACACATCCCTTTTGTAAACACTTTCTAGCTTTCAGACAGCTAATAATCCTCAGAGGCGTATCACGCTTCTCTCCATGAACTACGATCGTCTCTCCATCCGCCATTGGGATGCGGATGGTCTTTTCGTGGCAAACAATCTCAGCTTTGTTGCTTGACAACCAATCCATCCCTACTACCACGTCGAAGCTTGCCAACTCGACTGGCAGTAGATCTAGCGTAAATTCGTGTCCTCCCAGTTCTATCACGCATCCTCTGATGACTTCACCCGTTTCAACTAGTTTCCCATTTGCCAATTCAATCGAATACGGAACGTCTAACTTACTAGCAGTTAATCCAAGTATATTCTTAAATTCTAACGATACGAAACTATAATCAGCACCAGTATCAAACAGAACAGATGCAAAGCGTTGGTTTATCGGGAACGTACCAGTGACAACGTTTGGATCCTGGCGCGCTTCCCTTGCACCAATGTTAAAGACTCTTCCCCGTGCTTGGTTCAGTTTTGGGCATTCCCTCTTAAAGTGCCCGACATCTCCACAATTGAAGCATCCCGGTCCACGACCATTCCCATTCCCATTTCCACCTAGAGTGTTGTTTTGGTTGCGATTTCCACTCCCAGCTTGATTCGCAAAATTTCCACGGTTTCCATTTCCGCCATTACCTCCTTGTTGGCGGTTTCCATTACCATTCCCATAACCTCGATTACCACCACGCCCAGTACCAGTTCTGGCCCAACACGTATCCTTCGAGTGGCTGTTCTTTCCACATGACTCACATTTCCTCAATCCGCACTGGCCAGAATGATGGCGCTGGCATGTATCACACTTGGGCAGAGTGCCCATGTAGCCTTTTCCTCTGCTTTCAACACCGGTTTTGGCCCTAGCCGGTGTGCTCGACTCACCCTTCTTGCTCACACTTGTGGTACCTTGTTTGAAATTGGAAAATTTCCGTTTGTTTTCACCAGACGACTCCACATGAGTCTCCTTCTTCTTTAGTTCAGAAATGGAAAATTTGTTCAATCTAATAGCCTCCTCAGTAAGTGCCACACTGAGGTCGATGGCTTCCGTGATCGTTGCAGGCTTGGACGTGGTAACCATACTCATTATCTGGGGTGCCAATCCCCAGATAAAGCGCTCGACACGTTTAAATTCGGGTGTGACCATGTACGGCACTACATGGGACAAATCATGAAACCTCTGAACATATTCTGCAATCTTAGGACCATCCATTCTTAGATGCCAGAACTCAGTTTCTAGCTTCTGGATTTCAGCTCGCGAGCAGTACTTCTTCCTCATTAGCTCTTTTAGCTCAGCCCATGTTAGCGCGTATGCTGCCGCTTCTCCCAACGTTTGCACTTGCAGATTCCACCACGATAGGGCACCATCCAGAAACAGCCCTGAGATGTAGGTCACTTGTTGCTCAGGAGCGCATTTGCTCATTCTTAGGACATAGTCTGTCTTTTCAGCCCACCTAACAAACGCAACAGCACCTCCAGTGCCGTCGAAATTCACGGGCTTACAGTCGAGGAATTGCTTGTAGGTGCACCATGCACATACGTTAGAAATTTACAGATGGTATCAGCGGGCGTGCTAGAAATATCCAATGTATCGTAATATATCTCAAACGGCTTAACATTACCATTGGGTGGATTGTTATTGCCGTTGTTGTTGTTGTTGTTCGAAGTGTTCCTGCTCGTTTCTGTTTGGGAGGCCGCATACTGTGCTATAGCCGCGGCGATTATCCCTTGGAGTTCCGCCTCGGTAGTAGGCATGCGTACATCGCGTCTTGGAGGCATCTTCTAAAAGATGATTATATAGGTCAGGTCATAGTAAGTAAATAATATGCGTACGTACTAACATTCATCAATCACATAACATCACATGTTATAACATAAAACAAATAACTCAACAAAGCATGTAGTGAGAACGTTGCCATTGAGCTTTTCATTAATCACGACCACGATATTGTTTTTACAAGTTTTATAGTACATCATACATCCAAATGATATCATAGGGTCACATCACCCTCAAAATATACAAGTCAAACTACAACAATCATATACAAAAAGTGTGATCTCTCAAAAGTTCTTCATGTGCTGGCTCAATCGCGACTTTCTCACCAAAATGATCGACCTGCATCAGACCAAAAACACCTATGCTGATGGCGGAGGAGGAGGAGGAGGAGGAGGAGGGAAATGAGAGAAAAGCAAGCGACGCATGAGCAACCAGTCCTCCTCTAAGGCTCGACAGACGCGCAGCAAATATGCAATCTGCTGCTCAGGTGTCAAGAAACGAACATCTGAATCGAGGGAAAGTGGACGAGGAGTGTGTGGTGCTGCAAAGGGGGTCTGACCGTGACAAGGCGGACGTGGAGCTCTCTCTAGCTCCTGAATACGACGGCCCAGTGCGTCCTGCTGTAGCTGCAGTGACGCAAGTATATCCTCGGTAGTGTACCCCACATGAAATGGGTGGTACGGGTCAGACAATGGCATAACAAGGGGCGTAGTCTATAAAAATGGCTCGCTCGATGGTATGAAAGATGGTGCAGTAGGTGGTGCAACATGAGGAAACTGTGACAGAAACGGAAAAGATGATGACAGTACAGGTGGAACAGAAACAGGCGGCTGCCTCGATGAACCCTCTACAGGACGAGGTGGCGGTATGTCCTGGAGGAATGTGATGGGAAGATCAGTGCGGTGGACGTCAGTGGTGTGTGGGTGAAACAATGGGATATCAGTGGGTGCAGAAATAGGTGCTACGGGAGGAGTGACGGGTATCACAAACGGTGGGTAATCATCATCGTCGATCCATCCGTTGAGGGTGTCGGCGTATCGAGGGTTAATATGTGCGGCGAACGGTGCATGATCAGCATGCACAGGGGCTGGATCAGGTACTACAGGTGCAACAATGGGTGCATCAATATCAGGGTCACCCACCACTGGTGGAATAACAATGGGGAGGTCAGCAATGGGTATGTCATCAACAAGAGGTGCAATGGCCGGTGCACCCATATCTAGCAGTGCAACGGCTGGGGCCTCATCAAGAACAGGGCCATGGTCAACAACAGGCTCTGGTGCTGCGACGGGCTCAGGGTCGACAAGGTCCATGTCAAAGTCGGCAGGAATGTCGAATAACGGATCTATGGGAGCCACGGGCGCCTCTAAGGGCTGGTCTATATGAATAAACTCGATATCATGATCAGGATCGAAATCAGGGGGAAAACTGGGTCAAAGTCGTCATCGATCTCGTGGTCAAACTCAAACTCGTGTAACGGACCAGGTGCAGCTGACATCGCTACGTCAGCGTCAGGAGAGTGATGCTGCACACCCTGGTCGTGCAAAGACGCGGATGCCACAGACTCCAACGAGTCTGGGACAGGTGAACCAACGGGAGCCTCAGCAATAGGAAGGATAGCATCAACATCGATCGGGGCCCCGCCCTCATAGTCGCCCTCAGGGGGACCCTCCTCGAACAGATCAATGTCGTCATCAAATACGGCATCGAGTGGCACATCCGCCATGGGGACAGCAGCAAGCGGTACGGGAGCAGGGATCACCGCAAGAAGTAGATCCCCAGCAGGAATGCCATCAGCAGGCTCAACTCCGATGTCTGGTAGCGCGAACGGCTGAAAATCATCGTCATCTATACTCGTGGTGTCGGACGTGTAGACGTCTCCCTCTGACGGTATCTCATCGTCTGACACAACTGCCATGGGGTCCACTGTATCTGATACTCCAGTGTCGGAAGAAGAAACCATGGTGTCTGTAACACAACCACACACATGCACATAAATCAACATAAAATCAAATAAACATGTAAGTCACAACAATGCAAGTAAGCAATCCTCCTAGTCTTCCCAGACTACCCTCCCAGCCTCTCAGACTGAACTTCCTAGCCTCTCAGACTAACTCCCTGGTCTCTAAGACCAACCTCCCAGTCTCTAAGACTAAATCCCTGTTCTCTAAGACCAAAACCTCCCAGTCTCTAAGACTAAACCTCCCCAATCTCTAAGATTGAGCCCTTCAGTCTATAAGACTGAACCTCCCTAGCCTTTAAGGCTAAACCTCCCTCAGCCTCTAAGACTGAACCTCCCCAATCTCTAAGATTGAACTCCCTCAGTCTCTAAGACTGAAATATAATTTTTGAAAAGTGTATTTGTGCCTTTTTGTTTGTAAAAATGTTTTGTACCCTGGATCTGGACGTTTAGTGTATGCAATGTAAAATGTTTTCGTGAGAGCCCTAGTGATCATAATCTAGACTCGAGAAAGAATCCTAGTTCGCTATGATTGAGGCTCTGATACCAAGTTGTCACACCCTGGCTTTTGCGGAAGCGTGGGTTTATTTTGGAGTGACTTCTTAATACCATAGCACAATCATAACAATGCTATATGAATTAAAACACATGATAGTCATCCATTCATTTAGTTTTAAAAGTTACCACAACAACATTGTTTTAAAAGTCGACACATGAAACCAAATACAATCATGACATAATTAAAAACATGTTCATACGACACGACAAAAGACTTGAAATAAAAACCATGGTTTAAAACTTGTAACCCGTCCAGGCAAGGGTCACACTTCCTAAACCCGGATGACATCATTACTCCCTACGCAGCTTAACATCATTGCAAACTTGACCAGATCCATTAATTTCCTGAAATACATGTAGTTTGAAAAATCAACAAAAGTTGAGCGAGTTCATGTAAAAGTGAGTATGTATAAACCTTTGTAGTATGTATGAAAATCCCTGGTATGTAGCAATTAAGGAAAAAGAGATCACCATTGGTTTGCAAAGCCAATGATATGTGTGAAGTGATGCAGGAAGACTCAAACCTAGCAGATTTTGGCGTCGGGCTCATAGTCACCTCATGGTCCACTCAGCGGACTCAGGAGTGGGGCTCGCTACACCCAAATAGATCTATCACTCATGACCCTCGGTCCTACAACGAGGATTAATGGCCTCAAGTACCACCTACCCACTCACATGATCTAAGTAGTATACCCTCCTTAAGCTAACCATACCATGTATAAAAGTGTATGTAATTATTGTAACATGTATTCCACCCCCGAAGTATAAAAACTGAAAACAGTTAAGAGAAAAGGGGGACATGAACTCACAGAAGTGCGTATCCTGTAACGTCAATCTCAAACTCGATCTGCTGCGCGACGAGCTACACGTACTAAAGTCTATTAGACGAACGATCCGTGCCTTGGCTTAGGGTTTAGTGTTTTGAGTTGCGTTACTTTGATATTATACTTGTTAAAATAATATTAATTATTTTAACTTAACTTTTGTTCTTAGGGAAAATAGTTAGGCAACTATTGTGTATCCACACTTCTTAATTATTTTATAAGTGTATTTCCATCCCAAGGATGGGGGTATTTATACATGTACACTTGTAATTCTGAAAAATATATTTTAAGTCCCACTTAGAAAAATATATTTTAATCACTTGTCTAAAACATCTTAATTTCAAAATATATATATATTTCCCAAAAATATCATATTTTACTTCACAATTTTCCCAAAATAATACTTTGCCAAAAATATACGTATAAGAGTATTTTTCTGAAATACTACATAAGTTACGTTTTAGTGTGTCGTAATGCAACAATACTTGTGTAACTTAGATATTTATTTTGTGAGGGTTTTGATATTATTTTGGAGTCGTAATATCATGGTGTTATAAGTTATATTATTTTTACCCTAAAAATAATATATTTAGTTCACGTAATAAACAAACAATCATTCAAGAGTTTTAATATGGAATATATATTCTAAATATATATTTAACAAATTTTATTTACGAAAATCAACCTCCGACACTTAGTGTCTTTGTAATAAAAATCACGGCGAAGTTTATTTTGAAAACCAAGTTAAAATATATTTGTAAACACTTACTAGAAAAATATCTTCTAAGTGTTAAAATTTTAGAAAAATTTCGCCAGAGTTTCCTTTGTAAATGGAGGCGTCCACGCTTAATAGCGTATCATTTTCTTTTGTAAAATCATTCAATCAATTCTCAATCAACAATATACAACCTTTATTTACCAAATTTGTCAAAAACAAGCATAAACCATAAACTTATGAACTTGAAGATTTATAAAAACATGTAGTAACTTACTAGCACACTTAGTAAGTCTTGTTATATTTAAATATGTGATTAGTTTCTTAAAAACTTTATTTTTAAAGAGTTTAATCTTTCACAACTTCTAGACATATTTTCTAAAAATATTTCTTTGTGAAATCTTCTTTTTACACAAGTGTTCCTACACTTGTTTACCCACTAAAAATGTATTTAGTTCATGTAAGATCCAAGTTTTAACAATACTTATGCTTTTCACTTGGTTCTTTCGAAAAACCCCTCATAGATCTTTAGATCTACAAGTTTACAACCTATTTTGATCTTTATTTTTCAAGAAATATGTATGTAATCAAGTTCAATAGCTTATGTGTGGATGATTTCATCATCCACAACATTTTTAACCTTCACATCTTGCTAGTTCATGTCTTTAAACATGATCTAGCAAGCCTATGTGATGAACCATAACACTTTTACTAACAAACAACAATCAACAAACATAACACACAAGATCAACATGATTTCATCATTACTTTAACAATTTTTCATCTCTAGTTAGTTTATACTTCAAGACTTTGATTATGTTCTTTAGAGTTCTTAATATTTCATCATCCCTTTCACTATTAACCACCAAAAATATGAACAAGATGAAGATCTAAGGCACTTACTACTAGCACAAGGCTAGGGGAGTTTCAAAGCATAAAAGTGATGGATAAAAGAAAACGAGAGCGGTCCTTGAGCTTCCGAACACACCAAGCTTAGTTGTAGGGTCTCTAGCACCTTGGGATGTTCTTGGATTGCTTGAAAGAAGACTTGAAGGTGATGATGGTGGTGCTTGTGATCTCGGCCGAACAAGGATAAGAGAAGAGAGAGTTGAGTGAGTTTGCTAAGTGTGTTTAATGTGAGAGAGTGATGGACTAGGAGGTTATACTTATAAGCTCCCTTACTTCTTTAACCAAGGTATAATGTGTTCTATTATCCACTAACAACATCTAATAAAATAATATAAAGAATGGTGGGGGTGTCCCACCCTCACACAACTGTCAAAGGGGGGGGGGGGTATGGGGTTGGGTTTCAATTGATCTAGTTACTAACTAGTTAGGATTAGATGACATAGTTAGTGTATTATTGTGTGTTGTTATTTATAAAGTGTGTTAGGGTGTTCGGGGACCCTAACTAGCTCAGAAAAGTAAAAACAATGTGTTTGGCAATATTTTTATGTTCCGGGTAAAGTCCGGTTGTTCGGTTGGGTGTTGTTCCGTTAAAGTGCTAAATTAATCCACAAAGTGTCTTTTATAATACTTTTAGTGACACATTTAATTCCCAGCACTTTGGAAAGTATCTAGGACTATTTTACCAAGTTTTTGCACTTAACTAGCATTATTAAATGCTGAATTTTGGTTATTTAGTGCAGAATTCTGCACTTAAAGTATGTTTTGGCACTTCCCGGCACTATAACTACACCTAGTGACGCAGTTTTATGGTCCTCACTTCCCTACACTCCCTACTAGCGTAGTATTCTATCTCTGGCTCATACTGGCCTAAAAAATATTGTCTGTCTATGTGTTGGCATTGTCAGCTTGTTTTCTGGGTTATCCGCTCATTATGCCAACTGTGCTTTGTGCATCAAGTTTGTCACTAATGTTTGTGTGTAATAAATGGAGTGACAGTATAAAATGTGATGCATATGTATGTATGTAACAGAAATCAGAAAGCAGTTTAATCACAGTTGTAGTTAAGCACAGTCATTAAGCACAAATTAAATATTAATTAATTGTACAGATGCTTGTAATTGTGAGGGTTGTCACATTTGTTATCCCGAATCCCATAGAATATCACCGGCTCAGGTCCTGTTTCCTGAAATACATGTAGTTTTAAAAAGTCAACAAAAGTTGAGCGAGTTCATGCAGTTATTGTTATCATATGAAATCTCGTAAATGCTATCTTGTAATCATGGTATGTTCTGATTCATTCATGGAGTCTGTTAAGGATCTATCAGTGGGTAGTGAACCCTCTGACATAATGTACCATAAGTAAATAACCAAACCGAGAACACTTTGTCATCATTTGGGATCACAAAAGCACTCCAGGGTATACCAACCAGGAGTGGGGCGTGCCTCAAGCCCAATAGATCTACACCTTTTGCACCTTGGTCACTAAGTGATTAATGGTTACTAATGTTATCTCCCTACTTATGCACATTGATCATGTTATCTACTACTCTGTAACTAACATACCAATAGTTTTAGCATGTATTTCCCCTCGATGTTTTTGAAAACAAAACATTGAAAACAGTGAAAGGAGGGACATGAACTCACAAGTTTGTGTTCCGTGTACTATGATATCGAAGTGAGCGTTCGTACGTGTCAATAACCTACATGTGTACTAATCTCGTTAGACACTGGGTCTTTCGGACCTC